>CM060857.1:11122456-11347495 GCA_030737835.1 Acorus gramineus | reverse complement strand
TTTCAGTGCAAATAATTGCCATAATAATTTCCATTATTTACATTGACATCCTCGTTAGGTGGTCAAAATCACCAGCTTTTCTTGTATAATAAGACTAATACAATATTCAAATAGATAAAGTGACATCAAATGAGTGAATTGATATCACAAAATTACAACAAATGAAAATGTGCTCTAAAGTCTTGTTGAACAATGGGATACAGCCCTAGCAAGCTTAAACGAACTTTAAAATGTACCTTTCCAGCAAACAAGCAATGTCAACAGAATAGCAACTATGTTGCAAAAAGACAGGTCTCATAAATATCCACTGCTCCTTGCACTCTAATCGGCACTAGATTGATAATTTATTTGGTGGCATAGGTAAAATGGTTACTCATCATTTGTGTTCCATTCTTCCTATTTCTAGTTAGAATGTTGTAAGTGTGAACGCATGTGCCTGCATTTATGTCCTTGGCGTTCTTTACTTTCACCAAATATTTCAACATGGCAAATTATATAAGAGCTGAAAGTTCTCATAAATGGAAGAAATTCTAGCTACTTCAATCTAATGAAACATGCAAAGTTCTTTGCGTCTACTCAATATTCTCCTAATATTCAGTGGCTTTCTGTGTTGCAAGAAGTAATAAAACTGAAAGTGAAACTTATAAGAAATGATATGAAGCAAAAAAATAGATAGACTGAAAGAGAAGAAAATGCTATGAAGGAAGAGATAGAAGGGACAGGATTACAGAAAATTATAGACATAGACAATTCTACATACAGGTGACCTTTATAGATAAACAGGGCTCTTGAGACTCCCACACTTCCATGTATATTAAAACAAAACTCTTGGATTCCCCCACATAATTAAACAACTATGACTCCTAGTTCCAAAATAAAGGCAAAATATAACGATACAGCATATAAGAAATTAAAATTACAACCAGTTGATAAGCCTCTCAGCAAAGCATTGGTATTAGCCTAGTATGAGTGAACTGTATATTGCACATCATGACACTACATCATGATACACGAAGAAACATTTATCGTATACCTGTTTGCAAGGAACCCCCTTCAATGCTTCTACATGTGTGGGCCTAAATATAGCACGGCCCACATCTCCATGACCACAACAAAATGAAGAATTATCCCCGCATGTGAATACCTAAACAAGAAGAAATAGATTTAGTATTCAAAAGACAACTTCGGTATGGTGTCCGCTCACAAAAGGAAAAAAAAAGAAGGAAGTTTGTCAACCTCTCCAGACTCCGTAACAAAAGCAGCATGATTGTAGGAGGCCGAGATGTGGATTACACGAGAAGAGGATGGGAAATTGATCTGATTAAATGTACAGCATTGCTTTGTATTAGGGCCATGGCTGAGAACACCACAGAGACTGGAACCACAAGAGTACACAGAAGAATCATGGATCAAGAGTGTATGGTAACTCCCAGTAGTTATCTGCATCTGTCAAATTTTCACAAGGGAACAACCACCTTCTATCAGCTTCAAGAATACATAAAAGGCTTAAAATAGAATCTTGATTAAACACTAGGGATATCTTCACAAAAATTTACATTCTCGCCTTTAAATATTGCTCAATTTCTTTTTATAGTAAAACTTCTCTATCCAATAGGAAAAGCACATGTTTTATATAAATCGATGAACCCTACTTAAAATTCTTTGAATAGACAGTAAGACATTAATGACACATATATTCAATGTCAATGAAAGCTGCATTTCCTTCATAATTAATCAAGAATTTCTATTAGTTTGCAAAGGAATACAAAATCACAACCCCAACCCCCCCCCCCCCCCCAAACGACCACCACCGAACTCTCTCAAAACAGCTCAATTACACAGAGTATGCAATGCAAGATATGCTGTTCAAATCTATGCCTTGATAAACTTGCTATGTTTTTCTAAACAACAGTGGGATTGTATAGAATTAAGATTCCTATGAATTGCCCAAACAGGTATACACAAGTTTTACGTCTATGCCGCAGTAAAACTTCAATTTTGGGCAGAGAAACACAAGCCAATCAAACAATATTATACTGATAAAACAATTAGGTACTCGAACAACCAAGTTCGGCAATTATAATCATTCCATACAAAAGAGCTCAAATTTGTAGAAATTCATGTGCACGATGTACAATTGTGAGCTACAAATAAAATTTCAAGCAAAATTGAAAATCAACATTCCAAATAAATGAAAACAAAGAAATAGTTACATTGCCTGCGGATGTCTCGACGAGCCCAGACGACTGCTCAACGCACTGCAGAAACCTCATCACCCTCTTCCAGTTCCCATTACAACGTTCAAAAAGCTCGGTCCGAGCCACCGTAGGAAGAGAAGCGAATATCGAGTTACCGCAGCAGACATTGAACGCCGCGAACTCGGCCATCGATCGGAACTTCTGGGGGAACACCCCATGGACCCCGCGGAACGTGCGGCAGGTGTTCTCGAGACAGGCGAGGTCAACGGCGCTAAGCCGACCGGAGCTCAGGATCTCCAGGATGAGATGAGAGGGGAGCTCTTCGATGGATATCGGACGGCTCGAAACCGCCATTGGGTACCCGTTATTCGGTGCTTCTCTTCGATGGGTGCCCCTCAAAATCACACCTTGATCGAAAAAGATGGGATCTTTAGCCGACAGAAGCGTTGAATCTGATGGATTAAGAAGACATCGGAGGGGAGAAGCATATACGAAATCAGAGACGAAACGGAGAATCCCCAATCGGGATTTATGGGTTGTTGTTTGATTGGGGAGAGGTGATTAAGCATCAGATGGTGGATTCAAAATCGCGAATACTCGAATTCAGAGAGAGGGATTTGGGGGCGAAACCCAATTTGGAAAGCTTTAAAGCAAAAAAAAAAAACTGATTTTTTTTTAAAAAAAATCGAGGAAGATCGGGAACTTGGAGGGTTACAGATGGAAAGAAATAAAAGGTGAACCGAAATTTCAAAAAGGGAACCGAAATTAAAAAGGGTGGTCGATCAAAAAGTGAAAAAAAACAGAAATTCGGAGGGAGCTTTGGAAGGTACTAGAACAATGGGGAGGAGCTAATTTTGAGGCGTAAATAAAGTTTCTGTTTTTTTGCAACAATTAAAAACGGGTGGGTGCATGTCAAATGGGCCACGTGGCGAGCAATAAATAGAGGAATAAAATGATACATTCATTATTTTTTTATTTAGTATATATACATGCATGCTTCTCGTCTTTTATTATTGTTGATTGTTTATAAGGAATGATTTAATTAAATGTAAAAGTTTTTTTTAAAGATAATTTTATTTTTTTCAGGAACTAATTTATCTTTATAATTATTTATAGGGACTGCAATGTGTACACAATTTAATATAAAAGTCTTTCAGCAATAATTTTAGACTAATTTATCTTTATGACTGTTTATAAGGACTTCAATATCTACACAAATTGTGGGAATATCCTGTTAAATTTGGATGGAAATTTAACTCAGGGATGATAATTGGTTTTTCTGAGTTTTCAGAAACTCGTACATCTGTTTCAATTTTAGTAGGGACTTATATGTCTTAAACCCCTTTTTATTGAGTTTTCCATGTTTGTAGGGACTTAGATGTCTTAAACATTTTTTTTTATATTTGTGATATATACTAAGATAATATTATTTAGAGTCTTTTTTTTCAGTCTCAATTCCAGTATACACATGTTTTGAATTTTTTTAAAATAGTATATACCTTATCCAATGAGTTACAAACTTTTATAAAAATATAAAATATACTCTAATAAATTGAATGAATGCATTTATAGAAAATGTGAAAAATTTCTATCGAAACATACCTCGTTAATGTGAGTATATGCTTCAGTAATTTTCTATCGACGTATATGATACTAGAATTGGGAATGAAAAAAAATGATATGTCCAGCCCCACTTGTAGTCCACGCCATTTTTTTTAAAAAAAAAAGTTATAAAATATATGTTGTTATATGAAATAATGTATATACTGAGATACATTAGTATATACGCGATAATATACTATATTATTATAGTGTACGTAACTGAAAAATAATTGATAATTTCAAATATAAATTTTATTTATATGTGATATAAGATGGGTTCAAATATCATTTTTATTCTTAAAAATCAAAGTACTTAAATTTAATAAAAAAAATTTTCAAAACGCCAATCCAAATAATTCCAAAATTTGAGTTGGATGTGGTTCTACCCCTAGGCTCAACCAATCCTTTCCAAAGAAGAAGAAATAAATAAATAAATAAAAATAAAGTCTCTCAATTAATCTCCCATCTCCTCCTCATTTGCAAGCACGTGACCAAGTCATCTGGCCCAACACCTTCCAAGGATATACAACGAGTGCTGATACACTTAATTCATTTTATAGTTTATCTTACAGCTTCATATACTATGATAATATATTGTATGAGATTATATTATAATGTATGCAATGACAACTCCATGATTTTTTTTATATAGATGGGTCATTTAAAAAAATAAATATCAACATAAATAAATGATGCATCCTTTTTAATGTTGTATTACAACCGATTACTATATTATATAAACCAAGCGGTTTAAATCGACGCAAAACTCCACCAACATCTCTTTGAGGGAATATATGTCCTTCTTATTTTAGTTAAAAAATTTTTTTAGCCCTGGATCTGAAAGAAAATTGTTTACATCAATATGACTTTGCTTAGCACCACAATTTTCTTCGATAGGAGAAAAATCTTGTTCTATAATTGATTTTCTCTTTAAAAATTTATCCACTGAACAAATGGCAAAATCTATAAAATAAAAATTTCATAAACATAAATACATAAAAAAAAAAAACAACTAATCAACTAAAGACCAAAATTAAATCCATGATTATCCAAATAAACGGGTAAAGCCGTACAGGTGAATGAAAGAAAGGTGTAATGTTGAGGAGTTTTATTTATTATTCATATATGACTATACAATGATGAAATTTTTTTTAAAATAACATACAAAAATGGTAAAGGAAACAAAAAATAAAAAATCATCAAATTCAAATCAATGACTAGATACATGAAAAAGAAGAATAAGAAGAGGAGATCGACGATCGGCAACATCGGTGATTGGTGGACGAACGGTGATCGGTGAGTCTACTGATTGATGGAAGACAAGGGATCACAAGGTTTTTTTTTTTTTTATGAGGGTTTTCATAATGTGGGGGTAGCTAGATACGTTTGTTTAAAATTTTTGATGGACCCTACCAAGTCACAACAACATATTATATATGTGTTACCCACTCACTTTTTTTTTTTTTTAAGTGGGGTTTTGGACGGAGTAATATTTTTTTTTTTTATGTATGAGATTAATGTAAGGTGGTGTTTAATGTTTCTAAAAATTTGGATGGGTCAATCCCACAACCACCTATGTCGTGTCGCTCTTAAGTGTATGACATAGAAAAAAAATTATAATTTTTATTATAAAAAAATATATTAATTTATCTTTATTGTGAACATGGTGGATAACCACCACTTCTCTAATCCATAACCCGCCCCACTCTTCAACTCCATAACCCCCTCATTCAACTCCATAACCTCCCCCACTCTTCTATTCCATAACACTTTCATTATTGTCCTACTATCTCCCCCTCACCTCTATAGACTTGTAACTCCTCATCTTTGGGATTCCTCTATGCACCCTATAAATAGAGGGGTTTCTCTTATATTCATGAACCAACAAATAGTGAATAAGAATCTCTCTCTACTTCTCTTCTATATGCTTGTGTACTTTGTTTATGTATACTTGTGTGTATGTATTCTACTTAGTTTACAACACGTTATTAGCACGACCACGCTCTTGTTTAATTCGTTAAAGAGGTTTGTATTTTGGTGAGTTCATGATGTTCAAATCATCATGATCTTATCTTATATTTTGTATACAAAATGATAAATAATTTTATGATTTTCTTTTTGATAAAGAAAAATGGGTTTTTTTTTAACTCTATGCTACATAATTAAATATATCCATGCGTTGCATTCTTTTATAGATTTATTTTAAGAATGCATTTCTTTATGCATTTTCTATAGCATAGTATTAAAAAAAAAAATGTTTCGGCCATGTAATCTCATATTCGTGATTAATATGAGCATGGATCCATGATTTATAATAAAACCCAATAATTCATGCATTTTATTATAGAGTTTCATATATCCATGTATTTTATTTTTTCTTTAGTGCATGCATATATTGAAAATGTATGCATAAATTGAATATGATCTTCTAGGATGCAAATTTGGGATAACCATCTATTTTCATTGGTTATGTAATTAAATAAGTACATGAATTTTATTTTTTCACATATTGTTATGCATTTTGTCATATGCATTAGAAGGTATTTGATTCATGGAACGTCCCGACTCCCGAAGGACACATCTTCATGTATTTGATGGTGTTTGAGAACACTAAGGCGGTGTTTGGTTACTGCCAAATTCAGTACTTATTGGATGAAGGCGTAATATTCAGTACTTTTGGTGTTTGGTTGAGTTCCAAATAAGTCCCCAAATTCTTCCGGATTCTGCATAATAACCTCGGAAATTTTCATCTCCTCGACGACACTTTTATTAATCCGACCTCGCGAGCGCGTATTTTCGTCCAACGGGTTTTCACGTTTTTACCCCTGCTACTAACCCATATTTACAGCCCCTATATAAGGCAGCCGACCAGCCCTCTCTCTCTCCTCACCCCTCTCTGCGTCGACCGAAACAAAGAACGAAAAATAAAGAGGAGGTGTTGCAAACCCTAATCGGCGGAACAAAGAGGAGTCGTCCGTCTCTCATCGCCAAACAACCCCGACCTGCTCCGGTGAAGGTCATCCTGAACCCCTCTCTCTCCACTGTGACGTGAAGAATCGGGTTCCTCTCTGTTCTTGCCACCCCCGATCGCCGGACCTCGACCACCATCGCGGAGCAGCATCACCGTCTTCGTCTCCGACAGTCCGAGCTCCTCCCTCCTCTTCGGATTGCCGCCACAGCCAAACATCGAGGTAATACCACTCGTTCCAGCTAGGTCTTTGATTTTTTTTATGTTAAGCCCTTTTTCATTGTGGGTTTGTTGATGTGTTGCTTTGTTTCATGTGCTTCTATTGTGCAAATGGTTGATAGAGATGTATGATCTACTGAATATTAATCTAATTTGGTGCTAACACAGTGGATCCCTTCAATTTAAATATAAGAATTGCGTGCATATATAAAATCAGTACCCAATAGAACACTTGACAAAAAAAAGAAGACCAATAATCTGATATCGTGTTGATGCAGTAAATCATATCTCAGTCTTAACTCCTAATAGAGTATTTACATGAGAAGAAATAATGTTTTATGAAAATACATAGTAAAGTATACATTTTATCTGAAAACAAATTACTTCACGTTCGTTCATTCGAGCATGTACTTCATTGAACATTCAGTATGAGCAACAATGTATCCTTGAAAAGATACTTGAATCTGATATATATTTTAAAGTTATACATGTTTGTATTATATACTATCTAAATTCAATTTGAAAAATTTTAATAACCCCTTACTTTCAACTAAGGAACACATTTGATGTGGGATGTGAACTGATATTCAATTCTATATATCAAAGAAAAACAAATATGTTTGCAAACAGATTCCTTCCCATTATTGAAAAACTGTCAATGAAAATCGAAATATGTTATGTTGCATGTCCATGAAACAGGAATGAATCATAAATCATATAAACAAATTGAGAATGTAATGTGGATGTACTAATGAGTATGCAATATGCTCTATTGTCTGCCAGGATAGTATACTTGTCTTCTCATGCGGTCTTTTCAGAAGATATTCATGGATAACTTCAACTACTATTTTGATTTTCTTCTGTAAAGGCAATACTAGTAAAAGTTGAAATGTTTTTTTTTTTTATTTGGAAGTCAAAGTTCAAACGTTGAATATTAATCGACTTCCTGAACTTCTTTTTCCTGAAGAAATGGTGTGAAATCCAGTTGTTTATATTCATTTGGTAAACTCTCTAAAAGCATAAGGACACAAAGATGTCTCCTCAAATGAATAAAATACATTAAGCAGCCCTTATCCCTAGTTTGCTTGTAGGTTACTCAATAGAAATCTCTCCCAATCCATATGAATGCTCAAATCAAATCAGTGCCCCCAATATATGTTTCTTGCATACCTTCAGGCAGTGCAATATAACTTCACATGTATTTTCATGGTTTTCCGTGGACGATAATTAGCTGAATAAAATACTAGTTCACTACTGATGCTTGAAGGATCATGAAGGGAAACTCTGATCAGCAAGTCAAAAGGAAAAATGATTAAATCAGCTAATATTGTTGCTCCTAACATTGTTTTATAGCCAAAAGGATGGTCTAAGACCTTTATTGGTTGCCACTTGCCACTGTTGAATGTTGTTCAATATGCCTAGGTAGATAACAGCAAAAAAATTCCAAATTTACCTTGTTCCCAACAGCTGCATAGAACTGGATACAAATGTCATGTCTGATATATATTCTTCATGAGCATTAAATGAATTACAACAAGTACGCTGGCGAGTATCCCAAACCTGAACATGAAAAAGAAAAAAAATATAGAGCTGTTAAGGTGACAAAATTAAATCAAGCTGTGGTAAACACTTTTTTTTTTTTACATGGTAACATTGTAGACTCAGAACAAAGTAAGAAGTGTTCTCTCCTGGAAATTACTGTTCCACTTTGCGATTACAGATTCTTAAAGCATGTGATATACAATGAGGCAAAGTAAAGGGCTATTATATTTGCCATCCTATGAGTTCAGGGCACAATCATAGATGATCTTGCAATGGGTTAACTGACCTCAAGGTCAAATGCAACCATACAATCAACTCTTACCTGATCTGAATCAACTGGTTCTCTAGAATCTATGAGTTTGGTGACCATTGATGAAGATTTCTAGGTGGAAGAAGATGCACTGTTTGTTTATCTGTTTGTTTATCTGTTTGTTTATGTGTATAATGTGGTCTTCATATGAAATGTACAGTTCTTGTAGGAGCAATAAATGTGTAGGAAGTGTCACTTTTACTTACTGCCTTAAGCTGTGGTGTATGTTTAGGGTTTAATTACACTTAGGACTACGGTTTAGGAAGACTATCCACCACTTACCAATTTAGGAAGACCCGACATGTTGATGAAGTTGCATATTGGTTTGAAACTCTCACCATTTTTTTTTTTGGAATGTAGAACATGGATGGAAGGACTGGTAGGGCTGCATGGAGCCCGGAAATGAAAAAGCTGTTCATTGACTTATGCTTAGAACAAGTCAAATTAGGGGGTCGGCCTGGTTCAAACTTAAAAACATCGGCATGGAAGAAGGTGAGGGAAGAGTTTAATAACAAAAATATGACAAATTACGATCAGAGGCAATTCAAGAATTATTGGGACATGCTGAGGAAACAATGGAATGCCTGGAAGAAATTGATTTCCCTAACCGGCATAGGAGAGGTTGCCCCTGGACAAACAGTGCAGATGGACCAGGAGAGATGGGATGAGCAGATTAAGGTAATCGTTATTCATTGATAGGTTTGCTAATGCTTGGGAAATACATAATAAATGCTTAATTTTTGGGTGTACAGGCGAATCCCGAGGTGAAACAGTTCAGATACAAACCCCTTCCCCATGCTGATGAGATGGAACAACTATTTGGGGGGGTCACGGCCACAGGAGAGCACCAATTCACTCCGGCCACTGGGGACTCCCTTCTTGATGACATGGGCAACATTGCTTCCACGTCCCAGACGCCCAACCCCACAGCATCCCCCTCGAGTATTCCAGAAACCCCAATGCCTGACCCTGTTCCCGTTGAGTCTGAGGACAATTTGAATGAACCCATATCCTCAATGAGACGCAAACGCCATTGTCAACCCAGGTCGAAGAGGTCTTCAGTTTCTCAGGACTTTGTGGAGAAGATTGATGGAGTGCTTGATCGGATTGCAGCCTCCGCTACCAGCCAGGCAAGCGCGCACGCTCATGGTGCGCATGCTCACTATGTACCACCCCCACCCACAACCGAAGAATGTTTTGCGTCACTCCAACAGATGCCTGAGATTGACCCAGATGGTGAGCTCTATGTGCTCGCCCTTCGCTTCTTTTTGGTTGATGAGCAGCGCAGGATTTGGATGTTGGAGAACAGACCCAGTGCGAGGATTGCATTACTGCGTTCAGTGTTTATTAAATAGGTGTCTCTACGTGTTGTTTCATGTATGTGTATGTCTGGTACTTTGATAATGTGTGGATTTGGATGTTTTCATTTATGTTTAGGTTAATGTATGGAGGATTATGTTTATGTTTAGCTTCATGTATGGATGATTTTGTTGGCATTTATGTTTAGGTTAATGTATGGATGAACTAGTTTATGTTTAGCTTAATGTATGGATGATTACGTTGGCATTTATGTTTAGGTTAATGTATGGAGGATTATGTTTATGTTTAGCTTCATGTATGGATGATTTTGTTGGCATTATAGAATGTGGATGACAATGTTCATGTAGGGAAGTCCACTTTTTCATGTAGGGACGATTATGAGTTTGACTTTGGTTCAGGAAGGGCAATTATGTTATTTGAATGAAAAATCTAATGGATTCTAGTGCTATGTTTTTGTTTATGTGTGTTTTAGGAATGGATCCTGAACATGAGATCCTAGTTATTATGGTGATATATTTCATACATGATCATCTGGATCAAGATTGGGCACGAAGAGTAGTTCATGATTCTAGTTTGAGTGGGGCTGAATATATGAATTCGATACTTCATGGACACCCACGCCCGTGTCAAGATTTATTTCGCATGGAACAGGCAGTGTTCAAGGCATTGGTTAAAGAATTCCGAGATGAAGGATGGTTGAAAGACACAAATAACGTGTATGTTGAAGAACAACTGGGTATCTTCCTACTAATTGTTGGACATAATGCGAGAAACAGAGTTTGCCAGGACCGCTTCCAACACTCTGGGGAGACCATATCCCGATACTTTAGAAAGGTCTTAAAGGCTTGTTTGAAACTGAGCGAACGAAATATCTCTCCACCCGATTTGTCTCACACACCCGACCAAATTAGGAATAGTTCAAGATTTTACCCCGCATTCAAGGTACGGACAACTTCGTTTCATTGTTCCTACTAATTTTTGTTGTTATTTTAAACCTCCTAATTACATTAGTGAAAGAGAACTCATTGGGGTTAGTAACATGTTTGTATAGGATTGCATCGGCGCGCTGGATGGAACTCTGGTGCATGCAATCATAGATCGGGATAACCAAGTTCCATACAGGGGTCGAAAGGGGGATTGCATGCAAAATGTGCTTGCCGTGTGCTCGTTTGACATGTTATTTACTTATGTCATGGCAGGGTGGGAAGGAACTGCCCATGATTCGCGCATCTTGTCGGAGACCATTAGAGACCCTACCAAATTGTTCCCATTGCCCCCCCCAAGGAAATATTATCTAGTTGATGCTGGATATACAAATAAAAGGGGATTTCTTGCACCTTACCGAAACGTTAGGTATTGGTTGGGAGATTATAGGGGGCGTGCAACACCTCAAAACAAAGAGGAGGTGTTCAATCAGTTGCACTCATCGTTGCGCAACGTGATTGAACGCACATTTGGTGTGTGGAAGGCACGCTTCCCCATTTTGAAGAGAATGGCATCTTATCCATTTGATGTCCAAGTACGGATAGTTCCCGCAACTATGGCTATTCACAATTTTATCAGAAAGAAAAAGCTACATGATTCACTGTTCGAGCAGTTTCAGAGTACCACAGTTGATGAGGATCATTCTACTGAGCAGCTGTTCCCACAAGTCCGACCTGAGAACGATCAAATAGAAATGAATCGAGTGCGGGATGAGATTGCCAGTCAGCTAGTGTCTAGGCGTTGATGCACTGTTTGTTGTATTCCTAGCTATGTATGTACATTATAATGCTATATGTATGATGCATCAATATTTTTGACAGCATGAAGAACACTCATTCTGATATTCATTGTGCCTGTGGCCGAGGACCAATGACCCTTCATATGGCACAGACAGATAAGAACTATGGGCGGTGGTTCTTTAGGTGCCCTGCGAGATTGGTACGTGTTCTAACAAGTGCACTGGTCTTCACTGATAGATATATATGTATTTTTTTGTGTTTCCATATTGATTTGTATATTTGGTTGGATGCAGGACCACCGTGCCTCTTTCATGTGGGCAGATACATTGCCTAGGATGGGAGAGTTTCAAGATAACCAACCGCAAATCCTTAGGAAGGTGGAGAAGGACAATGCAGGACCACGGCCAACGGGTTTAATGATTTTCGGATGTTGTGCATGCTTTTGTATAATGTTGTTGGTGTTTGTTATCTTTGTTTTGCTTTTAATCCTAGCTATCAAGTAAATGTAGAAGTTCCATTAGCCCACAGATGTCTGTAACATTATAAACATCTCTATGGAGCAGTCACTTTTGTAACAAATTTGATAAAACTATTCATCTGTGGGAGTGTTGAAATCTGAATAGTACTGCTTATTATGTCAGACCAATGAAATTATTAGATTGACTAGTACTTGTCTATGTGGATTTTTTATGTTAAAATGAAACATTTCTATGTTTTCAGTTTTGTAGAATTTATGTAATTGTCAAACTCTTACAAAAGAGGCCCATCAAGATTTTTTGAAGTCCTCTTTTTTAATTTTAATGATGGCATTTGGATGTGTTTGTAGTCCAATTAAGGAGTCTTTGCAATCCTATGAGATAGGTGGAAATATATTAAATATCAGAGTTTTCAACGGATTAAACAAACAATCTATTGTTTTTCAACATGTGGGTATCCAGGTGCTATATTGTTTTGGCTCTTCAAAGGGTATTAGTAGTTGATGTATTTTTAACATGTTAAAAAAGAATAATCTTTAGTATCTCAAAAAAAAACATGTTTTTTCCATTTCAACCAAACATCAAAATAACATTCAGCACTTATAAAATGGACCAAAATACCCTTCCAATAAGCACATATGTCAAGTGGTTAACCAAACACACTTATCTAAAATACTGCTTAATATTTTCCGCTAAACCAAACGCTTTTTTTCCTGAACTCTTAAAGATTATCATCACAACCTCTTTCTGCACTTATTAATCAGTACTTAAAATCCGCTTTCCGCCGCTGCCAAACACCACCTAAGCCTTTCTTATTTCCTTTATTTCAATGTTATTATAAACAGGTTGTTGATGACCTGTGGAAGCATCATTGACATTAGTTTTTAAGAGTTGTATTCCTTATGCCGTCATCTATGGTTGATTTAACGATATTTGTTTTTAGGCATCTATGAGACAAAATTATTTTCATGGTTATTTCGATTGATGATCAATGTCAATTCATCATATGCCTATGCATGGTATTTTTTTTTTTTTTTTTTTCATATATGATCATGAATCATGAATCCCATGCCTTTAATAATTAAATGCATTCGTATCTTATTCATGTATTATGAATTACATGTTTGTTGTAGAGGGAGTGATAAATTTTTTATTCTGTAAACTATAGATATATTCTGATGAGTTCATGATGATTCAAATCATCATGATTTTATTTTGCTTACAACATATTGGATGTGTTGACAATTTCATATAGCATCAATTGATGCATCTTGATCAAAGGATTCACCATAAAATACTCTTTGTTGCATGATTAAATAAATCCCGACATCAAATTCTTTTAAGCATATTCTGTTATATTAAAGCCATATATTCCGTTTTATGTATAATGTTTGATCATTTTGTTTTGGTGAGTATTATGGCTTAAAAGAAAAATAGGGAGTGAAATTGCTTCCTCTGCAATGGAAGATTTGTTTTTAATTCAATGTAATTGTTAACAATATTTTCATCCTTATCATATCTATGGCGAAATAATGTAGACAATTGTATTCCTTTTCTCTATGTATTTTTACATTTTAATATGAGGCACTCTATGTTCTTTACACGTTTCATATTTTAACTAAAGATTTGTCAAGTTATATTTTCTCTTCCCTCACGGGGAATTGACATTACCACGGGTGATTAATTATAATTTTATTTTACATATACTGATGTAAAATTTTGTTTTAATGATCCAAAGAAAATCATTTGTCCCTGAGGACCATGCAAAATTTTATTTTAATTTATCTCTGAAGGACCATACAAAAATTATTATATGGATACTTGGATTATCATGTAAAAGATATGATTAGAATGTGTCCCTAAAGGACCATATAATTTTTATCCCTGAAGGATATATATACACAAATCATGGTTGTTCATGTCCCTGTAGGACCAAACAAAAGTTATATGATATTTTTTTTTTGGGTCCTTGAAGGACCAAATGAAAAGAAAAAATATCCATGTATCATAGCAAGAACATGTATAAACACCTCATTGTGAAAGGTCTACCGACCATTATGCCTCAAATATGCTCCAGTAGTAGCAATATCGAAAGCAAAAATATTATTATCAAATTTCATGTCTTCTCGTTGCTGAACAATGAGCTTTTATAAGAATATAAATAAATAAAAAATCATGAAACCCGATCTATTGACTCAGCATCGTTGCCTGAAGCAAATGCATTTTATTTTATTTTGAGCAATGGACATGATCAAGGGTTATTTCATAGTTAATAAAACGACAACAATCGTAGAGATGACAAGTTATCGGAAACCACCAGAAGTGGAATGCTGTTGAATGAAAGCAAGGGAAAAATTTGCATAACAAACCCCTAAAACGCAAAAGAAAATTATTTTCATCCATGTATTTCAGATAATAATTTTGGTCACGAACCTGAAGTATGTCCAAATCTTTAAATTAGTTACGTATACCTGAAGTACACTTAAACTTTTTATTAGTCATGTACTCGATATATGATTAGATATTTGTCAATTTTATATTTACGTCTTTATTTTTCCATGTTATATGAAATGCAGTTTTACATTTCTAGATTTATTTTATTCTTCTCACATCTTTGGTAGAATAAAGTATGAAAATTTTAATATTATATCTTGAATATTACAAAATTGTTTGTAAGCTCCAGAAGAGCAAACATCATATGATCATGGATTATATAATGATGCTTCAAACAATTAAAAAAAATTCTATTGCATATCCATTAAAGAACCAGAAGATTCTTTGATCCAATTATGTGTATTATTTTTTTGGATTGTCATTTTAATGAGACAATATTCCTGTCGTTAGGGGGATGGAAGATGTACCTGAAGTACGATCTGTTCCTGAAGAACGACAAGAATTATTGTGGAATACATCCACTTTGTCTCATTTAGACTCACGTATCGCTCAACGTGAAAATCAAATTTCTAATGCACGCTAGAAGTGTGACAAACTTATAGGTTCAAAAGATTCAGCTCTCCAGAAGTAGAGATCAAATGAAAAATCATACTCTAATAATGCTCCAGAAGAACTTATACATAATGGTTCAGAAGAGATTATGAACAATAGATCCACTTTCTCTAAAAACTCTAGAAGAGTATAATGTCCTTGAAGAGAAATGAGTCTCAGAAGTGACTACACAAACTCTTGAAGAGGAAAAGGTACCTAATAATATTATCATACAAAGTAGATTCTCCTTTTATTATAAGATATCTTGAACCATTGACAGGGGATGTTTTTACCGCTCGATTTGCGGATTGTCATTTTGATGAGACAATATTCCCATCGTTAGGGGGAGAAAAGTCCGTCGCCAGAAGAACGACGTGAACTTACATGACAAACTCCATCTTTGTCTCATCTTGATCCTTGCACTAATCAATGTGAAACTGAAGTGCAAAGAATCACCCATCTTCAAAGAATTGTACATCAATTGCCAGATGCATTCAATGATGCAGCAAAAGTGATGAAATCACATATTCCGGCTGCTAATACTCCAGCTCGAATTAATGTTCCAATAGGAAAAAATGTTAATATGCCAGCTAATGAATCAACAAAAACATGCCTGAAGCATGGAAGACCTATAGGCTCAAAAGATTTAGCTCCCCGAAGGAGAAAAACAATGAAGAATAATTCTCTAGAAGAGTATGAAACACTTGAAAGACCCACAATAATAACTCTTACAGAGGAAGAAGCCCTTGAAGTGACACAAGTCCCCGAAGAGACTGACGTCCCTGAAGTGACGTTCGTGCATGAAGAACAAGTACATGGAAATGAAGAAATTTTCATAAATTATGCAAATTCACAAATATTGTGGGATCGAAAGCAAGTGCTTGCTGATGATATATTCTCATTTGCAGTAGCTACAGAAATCATTTCAGATAATGATTTAGAACCACGTTCAGTGGATGAATGCAGACAAAAAAATTGTTGGCCACAATGGAAAGCTGCTATTCAAACAGAATTGGATTCACTTGCAAAACACCAAGTATTTGGACCAGTAGTCCTAACCCCTGAAGGTGTTAAACCAGTAGGATGTAAATGGGTGTTTGCGAGAAAACGAAATGAAAGAAACGAGATTGTTAGATACAAAGCTCATCTTGTGGCACATGGTTTCCTGCAGAGACCTGGGATAGATTTTGAAGAGACATATTCTCCTGTGATGGACACAATCACATTTCGGTATTTAATTAGTCTTGTAATCTCAGAAGGACTTGACATGCAGCTAATGGATGTGATTACTGCATATTTATATGGAAAATTAGATACCGACATTTATATGAAAGTTTCTGAAGGACTAAAATTGCCTGAAGCAAAACCACGAAACATGTACTCAATCAAGCTAAGACGATCCTTGTATGGGTTAAAGCAATCTGGACGAATGTGGTATAACCGTCTTAGTGAGTACTTAATAAAAGAAGATATGTCAATGATCCAATATGCCCCTGTGTATTTATTAAGAAAACGGAACTCAGATTTATCATTATTGCAGTATATGTCGATGATATTAATCTAATTGGAACTCCTGAAGAGCTCAAAAAGGCTTCCGAATATCTGAAAAGGAGTTTGAAATGAAAGATCTTAGAAAAATAAAATATTGTCTCGGCTTGCAAATTGAGCAAAGTTCAAATGGGATACTTGTTCATCAAACAACATATGTTGAAAAAAATCTTGAAGAGTTTTAATGTGGACAAATGTCATCCATTAAGTACTCCAATGGTAGTAAGGTTACTTGACCCAAAGAAGGACCCTTTTCGTCCAAAAGAAGATACTGAAAATCTTCTTGGTTCTGAAGTACCATATCTTAGTGCAATTAGTGCCTTATTATATTTGGCCCAATGCACTAGACCTGACATTGCATTTTCAGTTAATTTATTGGCCAGATTTAGCTCTGCACCAACTCAAAGGCATTGGAATGGTGTGAAGCACATTTTTCGTTATCTTCGTGGAATGTCAAACATGGGTCTATTCTATGCAAATGATTCCAATAATGGTGCACAACTAAAGGGTTATGCAGATTCAGGATATCTTTCAGATCCTCACAAGGCTCGCTCACAAACAGGCTATGTATTCGCTTGTGGTGGCACAGCAATCTCTTGGCGATCTACGAAACAAACTTTGGTCGCCACGTCTTCTAATCACTCTGAGATTCTTGCACTCCACGAAGCAAGCCGGGAATGCGTGTGGATAAGGTATTTGGTTTATCATATTCGTACTGCATGCGGACTATCTCTCATTAAGATGTTCCAATAACTATATATGAAGACAATGCAGCATGCATTGCTCAAATCAACGGGGGATATATCAAGGGTGATAGAATGAAGCATATTTCTTCAAAATTCTTTTACACTCATGAGCTCCAATAGAGACATGAAATTGATGTTCAACAAATTTAGTCATAGGACAATCTTGCAGATTTGTTTACTAAAGCTTTGTCGACATCAACATTCAAGAAGCTGGTGTATGAAATCGAGATGCGACGAGTTTGTGACCAAAATTATTGAAATCTCGTACTTATGAGAGGGAGTAATTTTTTATGACATTTTGTGAACTGTACTCTTTTTCCTTCGCCTAGGTTTTGTCCCATTGGGTTTTCCTGGCAAGGTTTTAATGAGGCAGTATTAAACGCATACATTATTATACGATTAAGTTACATTGTACTTTTTTTCCTTCGCTTTGGTTTTTTTCCATTGGGTTTTTCAAGCAAGGTTTTAATGAGGCAATTTTCTTAGCGTGGTGGTCATCCAAGGGAGTGTTGTGAATATGGTGGATAACCACCACTTCTCTAACCCATAACCTCCCGCACTCTTCAACTCCATAACCCCCTCATTCAACTCCATAACCTCCCCCACTCTTCTATTCCATAACACTCCCATTATTGCCCCACTATCTCCTCCTCACCTCTATAGACTTGTAACTCCCCACCTTTGGGATTCCTCTATGCACCCTATAAATAGAGGGGTTTCTCTTGTATTCCATGAACCAACAAATAGTGAATAAGAATCTCTTTCTACTTCTCTTGTATATACTTATGTACTTTATTTATATATACTTGTGTATATGTATTCTACTTAGTTTACAACAATCTTTAACATATATTTTATTTTATATAATAAAATCTATTTCAGAGCACATGAATTGCAATAAGGTTTGACGTATCATTTTTCATGTACAACCGGAGTTCCAGATCCATCACGGTCCATCTACTTCTCACGTGCAAGCACGTGACGTTCTCTGGTTAGGCCTTCTCCTCCGCCCAACTAACCACTCCTCTCTCTCTCTCTCTCTCTCTCTCTCTCATGGAAGCCATTAGAGCCTCCCGAACCCTTCTCATCCCTTCGAATCACTTCCTCTCCCCCTTCACTTTCACATCCTCCCCTTCGAAGACCCCTCTCTCCCTCCATCTCCTCCACAAAAACCCAATCCCGACTCGAACAACCCTCACAAGATCCTCCCCGACCTCCTCCTCCTCGCCCGACCCGGGACCGACTTCCACATACGGCGGATGGGACGACCTGGAGCTCCTCGACGTTCCAAGCAAGTTCGATCTGTTTCGCGAGTTCGGCGTCGACGATCGAAAGCACGTCCTGGTCTTCCTCCTGGGGGTCCTGACCGCCTCCGCCTTCTCCAGGTTTAGATTCTCTTATCTGGCGGTGTTTCCCGTTTCTGTTTTGGTTTTCGCGGCTGGGTTTTTGACGGGTGGTGCCCGTGCCGGGGGTGTTGATGTTTTGGAGGAGAAATTGAGGGGTTTGGGGAGGTTTTTGAGTGAATTGGATGTGAAGTTGTTGAATTTGATGGGTTTGATTGAGCGGGGTGAGATTGAGAGTGTGATGGATGCTGTTGAGTCGATGAAATCGGAGATTTTGCTTGCGAAGAGTGGTGTGGATGATTTTGTTGCAAGTGAACCTGCTGAGGCTATTAAAAATGTCAACTTTGATAAGAATTCCAATCATAGGCCGAGTAGGAGGAGAGCTGAGATGGGTTCGAATGCTTTTGAATTCCTTCGATTTGTTGAGGGGTTCTTTAAAGAGAATTTGATTGAATTGGCGAAATTACAGAAAGTGAAAGAGAGTAGTAAACAAGCAATCAAGGAACAATTGAACCTGAAGGAAGGAAATGGTCAGGTTGTTGTTAACGCGGATGAAGTAAAGAATTCAAGTTCGGATCATCATGAGAAATCGATGAATGTTAAGACAGGTCCTTCCTTGAAAAAGGCCTCTGTGGATTCAATTACGAGTCAAAATATTCAGGAAGAAGAAAAGAAGGGCAATGGGAAAGGCATGGACAAAGATTTGGAAGATTTGTCAGAAATTAGAGCGAGGAGTACAGCAGAACTGGTTAGAAGTATGAAGATGGCTATTAACAATGAGAAGAAAATTAGAAATGCCACTGTGAATTTCCAAGTAGATAATAATTTGTCCGATTCTTATACAGATGGTATCTCCGACAATGCTTTGCTCTCGTACAATGAGGATCTCAAGAAGATTTCAGGTTTCACTACCAGGCAAGCGATTTTGCGTAAGATGGTCCACCAACAAAGAAATGAAGTACTGGAGGTGCAGAGAGAGACTCATGATTCAATCGATTTGAGTTTGTTCACATCAGAATCAGAGGCATCATTGGAACTAGAACATACTTTCGAGATACACAGTAGAGATCACTTGCCTTCTCGCGGAAGAAAGAATGACCAGTCAAAGCGTGAGCATGGGACTAAAGAAATCAGTTTTAGAGAGAGGGGAGAATCAAAAGAGAGACCCAGTGTTGATGATAATTTTGAATCTTCTTGTGATGCTCAAGTAGGCAAAACACCATCACCATCGTCCCCATCTTCAGATATCTCGAAGGGTGATGAATATCAACAAATTTTAAAGGAGGCCAATGATCTTCTAAAACATGCGAAAGAATGTTTAAAGGGTCAATCTGATGAAGAAAAGGCTGAGATCATACTGTACAGGTCTGCAAGCTTGCTCTCTAAAGCAATCACAGTGAACCCTACTAGCTTGCTGGCTGTTGGTCAGTTGGGGAACACTTTACTTCTTCATGGAGAACTTAAACTGAAGATCAGCCGTGAGCTGAGAGAACTCCTAAATGAAAGTGACTCCATTTTTCATGCGAAAGAACGGAGGATGCAATCCAAATGGTTGAAGACCCAGGTACAAAGCAGAGAGGAAATCGCATCTGTCCTTGTTGATGTGTGTGAAGAATGTGAAGATCTCCTTGTTGAGGCAGGAAGGAATTACCGAATAGCCTTGTCGATTGATGGGAATGATATTAGAGCCCTTTATAATTGGGGCCTTGCACTTTCCTATCGTGCCCAGTTAATTGCTGATATTGGACCGGTAAGCATCAATATGACAGATTCATTTCTATATGATTATTATTGATTAAAAAATATCACTGTTCTGGTGGTATTTTGGATTAGCTAACTGTGACAAAGCAGCCTAAGATGTGTAATCTGAGTTGTTAAATATTTAATTTTTAAACATCACTATAATCCCTGATTAGTTACGATTGATGGTGGTAAAAAGTCATTGATAAATGTTTCCATTTATTTCCCCAACAGTGACCAACAGCTTGCCTAGGAGTCATTTAGTCTTTTCTTTCTGTTATATTGCTTGTCA
Source organism: Acorus gramineus (assembly GCA_030737835.1). NCBI lineage: Eukaryota > Viridiplantae > Streptophyta > Magnoliopsida > Acorales > Acoraceae > Acorus > Acorus gramineus. Next base: position 11,326,482 of record CM060857.1, on the reverse strand, counting down.
TTGGTTTGCATGAAGTGAAATGAAAAGCTACCATCTATTCCCTTAATGCCAAAAATGATAATTGTTTAGTGAGAAGTCAATAAATGTTTCAATTTTTCCCCAATACTGACCAACAACTTGCCTAGGGGGTCAGTTTGGTGTTCATTTTTCATTCTTTTCATTCTTCTTTTGCTGGAACACCTAAATAAATGGCTTTTGGAATCATCCATTACTGTGGTCATTCATGAACATTCTAAGCAAAATTTTCTTCCTCCTTTCATAGAATTTGCTAGAACTGGATTCCTGGGGAAAGAAAAATTCTCCCTTGGTGTCTTCTTTCTGTTATATTGCTTGTCATTGGTTTTGCATTAAAGGAAATGACAAACTAGCAACCATTCCCTTAATTCCAGAAATGATAAATGTTTGTTAAGAAATCATTGATGAAAATGTTTCCATATTTCCCCCAACAGTGACCAACAGCTCACCTAGGAGTTAATTTAGTGTCCTATTTTTGTTATTGCTTGTCATTGGTTTGCATGAAATGAAATTGACAAACTAGAAACCGTTCCCTTGATGCCAGAAATGATGGATGGAATTATCTCTGCTTGTCATTAGTCATTGATTTGCAGAAATTGCAATTTTGGATTGAGAAGAATTGTACAGATCACCTATTTATCATCGTCAATGCCAAGATGGTCTGCTTCCCATGTGTTTAGCATCAACTATACAAATCTCATGTGCCATAAATTTCTGTCGGACATATCCCTATTATGAGCTCTATCATTAAAACCAGAAACTGCTCGAAAGTGTAGAACCTTCATTATGTTTCATTTGCTATGCCATTAGATGTGTGCATTATATGTACTTCATTTGCCATTGAACGAAACTTGATTAATCATTATGAGTAATCTTTGACGTTTACACTGTCATTTTCATCGGGGACCCTTAAAGTTAGATATTAGGTGTACTCATCAGTTTGCTTGTGCAATTTCAGGAAACAGCTTATGATGCTGACAAAGTATACCTGGCAGCAATTGATAAGTTTGACGCCATGATGTCCAGAAGTAATGCATATGCACCAGATGGTATGATTTCAAATTTCCATTGCCTCTGACTGGAATAAATGAAAAAAACATGCACAAACATAAACCAATTCAATAGTGCATCCAACTCGTACATGCTTGGTCACCTGATTATAATGAAAATATCAAGTTAAAAGATATTCACATCAAATGAAGATATGTATTTTTTTTTTTTCATTCAAATGGTTTGTGAAGCCCCCCTAAAGCCCATGCCTGCATAACATGCAGCTCTGTATAGATGGGGGATAGCACTGCAACAGCGATCTCGCCTGCGACGCAGCACCAGTAGAGAGAAGGTGAAGCTTCTGAACCAGGCGAAGAGCCTCTTCGAAGACGCACTTGTCATGGACTCGAGTAAGCTTCAGGTAAGAGAAGCCTTGGTTTCTTGCATATCCGAGCTCAAGTGTAATCAGCGGCTGTAAAGACCTTTTAAGTGATGACAAAATTCAGTAGCCCATTGATTCTGGGTGTTTCTCCTTTCATGCGTGGCTCTTATTCGAATCTGGCTTGTCTGATGCAACAGGGTTTAGAAATTTTCAACTCTGCTTGGATTCAGTAGTCACGGATAAAAAAAAGAAAAGAAAAAGAAAATTTGAATCCGACTTTCAGATTGCTTGATGCACAGGGTCTGTATTTTTTCAATTCTTATTGGATTATTTGTCACAAAAAAAAAAAAAATTCCATTTCGAAAAAATTGAATTTACCATAATGTTCTTATTGCGTATACAAGTGGAATTCTTTATTATAGACACGTGCATTCATACGTGATTAATTACAAGAGATACTTCACAGATGCAACTTTGAATAAAGGAAAATAATGTCTTAATGAGCATGTAAACTGATTTGTTTGGTAACAGTTTTTAACTTTTTAAAAAAATTAAAATCCCCGAATCTTTTTTTGTCAAACGTTTGGAAACACAGTTTTAAACTTTTAGTTATTTTATATACGATTTTTAAGGATGTAATGATGATGACTGTTTTATAAAGCACATAAAATCTAATAATGATAATACATGTAAGTTAACAGTTTTTAGATTTTAGCTTTTTAATCCCAAAAAAAATTTGTGGCATGCACTGTAATCTTGTTTATAGCCTTATTTGCAATCCAAGCGTGTTTTTAATTTTTTTATATTTATATTTAACTAATGAAATATATTATAAGGTATATATTGAGATAATCAAATATATAATATGTTTGATGTCTTACACAATGTTATGATCACCGCATCCATAGAACAAACAGTCTAGGACTTATATATATATATATTTGATATCGGTGAGACTCTTCGTGACTGAACTTACTATCAAGCTAGGAAAGTTACCTTCACCTGTTAGTCTTTGATCTCACATAAAATTCTTTTGAATTTCACCTAACAAACAAGAGGAATGACACAAAGTCAAGACTTGAATCCAAGACCTACACTTAACATAGATAATCCCTGAATCGTTGTGCTATGACCACTGGAGAGAAAGATTATATTAAATTTCAAATTTTTTGAGACACAAAGATATTTTATCCTATAATAAATTATAATATAAATATATGTCAAATTTATATATATATTTCTATCTTATTTTTTAAGATAAGAATCAGGAGTTGAATACAATTCTTTTGAATAATTGTAAAGTTTTATCTTCTTACTCAGCCAATTCACCTGTCAAAGCGTCCTCACAACTTCAAAAAGTGGAAAAAAAAAAAAATGGAAATTTTCATACGATCCGTGTCTAAACAAAGAATAATTTTTTTTTTATTAATTAAAAAAAATTCACCAGAAAAAAAGGACACGGAGGACAGGCGGCGGCGACAGCGTGGCATGTTATTTTTGAGTTTTCCGTGCGCGCGCCCATACCTACCTTTTTAGGACTGACTAAAAATGGGTTCCGTCTTTTATAGATACTAGTTGAGGCACATGTGCGTTGCACATGAATTTTTTTTGTTGATAATTTAATAAACAAGATATTTAATTATATAAATATGTAAAAATGATAAGTCCTAAATTTAGATTGAACTCTAGATCATTACAAGTTTGTTATGATTCTTGTCCAATTTGTTTTTGAAGAGAGGGAGAAGAAAATCCAGAAAAACATATATGAACTTAATTTCATGATTTTGCATGATAATATGAAAAAAGAGAACCCCCAGAGAGATTATGATGAAGATGGAGGCTAAATAGTTGTACAAACATAATGTATTTATGATAATGTATTTATCGTGATATGGATCGAAATGAAAATTTAAAAATTGAATTGTAAGGAAAATAAAACCATGTACATTACCAAATATTGAAACTGAAACGTAAACATAACCATGTACATACACAGTACTAACCTCATCATCTATTAAGATCACTTTCCATATCTCTTCACACCCTTTGTTATTGTCGTTGTACAATTGTATCAATCCTCGCCACATAATTAAGATCATAACAGTCGATATGTAGTGAAATATTTTTAGAGCACTTAGCAGCGTCGATGTTGAATTAGATATTCACGAACGGACATCATTTATTTCAGCCTCTTGTCTACCAAAAAAAAAACATGTATATGTAAGTTATGACATTGATTGAAAGAAATAAGTTTACGTGAAAAAAATGTTTAAAAGAAGTTGAGATATTCACGTAGTTCTACATCTGTAATACTTGCCTATATGTACGATAATTTTATTTCTTTATTCTCTTATATTTCATGTAGTGATATAGATGTACGAATATTTATATTACCTATTTCGAAGGAACACCTCCTTATAAACCACATTTCTCGTGTATGTCCCTTGTGCATGTATGGGTTGTTCTGCTTTGACAAGAATTTTTGTTGTGGACATAGAAACCCCTCTAGACAAGGCGACGTATAACTGTCCATGAGAAAAAACATGTTCACGTAGATATACGCCTACATGTGGTATTGTTTGACCCTGTGCTTTATTTATGGTCATCGCGAAACACAGACGAATTGGGAACTGTTTTCTTTTGAACTTAAATGGATAACCTTCATTTTCTGCTGGAGACAAGGGAATTCTCGGAAGAAGCACGTGTTTTCCTGCATGCTGCCCGTTTGCTATTTCAGCCTGAATGACATTGCTTGCATAATTTCTACATATCATTCTTGTGCCGTTACATAAACCATTCGACGGGTCTAAATTCCTCAGAAGCATGATTGGGCAATTTGGCTTGAGGACCAATTTATGAGGTGGAAGTCCATTCGGCATCAAGGTGTTCAAGAATTCTTGTTGATAATAATTATTTGTATCATCTACTGCTTCATCATAGCTGTAGTATGTCTGGCTGACCCCCGGAAAAATCTCTATCAACTTCTCATTCAACTCATCAACATGTTCATTTGTAGTACCAAGAATTGCACGTTCGGTCATGTATTTAGCAGATTCGTAATTTATTTGTAAAGATGGGAATATACAATCAATTAGTTTATTAATGGATTCCTCATCATTTTCGTGCCTGATGACCATTTCACGTGGAAGTAGGACCATACCATTGTTCATTGTTTCTTCAGTTCCATTTCCTACTCTTATAAGATAATCACTGAAATATGTATCTGTCCTTGCCCTCATATTTGTTGTCAAATGCAGTTTTTCCATGTCATCCCAAAGGTAAGAGCATACCAGACTTGCATTTACCGTATCTGTTCTTGTTCCTCGACGCACCACCGGTAGGACTTGCCTGAAATCGCCCCCAAAAATGATTGTTTTTCCACCGAATGGCTTTTGGACGTCCATAATATCTCTTAGGCTCCTGTCTAGAGATTCAATAGCATAACGTTTTGCCATAGGCGCCTCATCCCAAATAATAAGTTTTGATTTTCGAATCAATTTTGCTGTCCCACTTTGTTTTGATATACTACAGCAGCTTGTTTCTGTGGCCAAGATTGGGATTTTAAAACGTGAATGTGCAGTTCTTCCACCTGGCATTATTGCAGCTGCGACACCTGATGTTGCTGTTGCAAGCGCTATCATGCCTTCCTTTCTGATATCTGCAAGTATTGCACGATAAAGATAAGTTTTTCCAGTTCCCCCAGGGCCATCAATGAAGAAAACTCCCGAATCTCCACGCTTGACTCGTTCCATTATGAATGTATACGCAGCTCTTTGCTCCACATTCAAATTTGATGATGCAACGTAATCTTCTGGTGGGGTTTTCACTGCCATTTCTTCAACAATCTCTGTCGAATACGAGTTATGGTCACTGGTCTTTTCTGAATGCATTGGAGGCAAATCATAGTCTGTAATTCTTTTCCCCATGTTTTCTAATAATAATTGAATGCTTTTCAACGTCAATGATACACAATTTTCATTTGAATGTCCATGTTTTATTCGAAAATCCTCAGACATATGTTCGAAGTATGTATTCCAAAGCTCCCTGACATCAGACGGTTCACAGTAAACCAAGATGATAGTAAACAACGTACGAAGAGCATTTGGCATTTGATAAATCGTTGCCTCATTTAGACATTCTCGAAGGCTGTCATCTGATTCCAATAGTCCTCTCCTTTGCGCAGAATCTTTAAATGATGAGCATGACACTCCACCAACAGTTAACAAATCTGTAAATGAAGTGGGGCCTCTTACATGATTTAATAATAATCTTAAATAATATCTTTCTCCTTCTATAGGATTTGCTCCATTGACACGACCAGTGACCTCTCCTTTTTTTCTTTTAGTCCAACATTTCATCTGTTTATTCCACACATAATGCTCTGGAAACTCTGAATACAACAAGCAACGTGCATCATTATCAGTTGAACATTTTTTGAAGAATTCTGTGAGCATTGTTTGATCAATAGCGTCCCTATGGATTACAACATGCAGATCTTGGGTCTCCTGATAACACACTGATTGCCTATTCGGAAGATGAAGCTGTAAATTTATCACCGCTGGATATATCTCGTTAAGATTAAACTAAAAAATTCTCCATATCGCCTCTTGTGCTGATACCCACCTCGCATCTTGAAATTGCTGAATCTCATCAATTGTGCGCTCTCCTTCACCAGGTGCAATGTAAACTGCCACCTTATCATGTCCTTTGTAAATATACTTATACAAATATTTAACTGCTTTCAAACCTGAGCAGATCTCAACATTTAGATGACAATCATATCTGCTCAATAAATAAGGATTATAAGGAACCACCCATCTGTTATCCAACATCTTATTGCGCACCTTCACTTGTTGATTGTCATCTCTCCTTCTATAAATAGGATACGAGTCCTGTCCTTGCAATGTTTTTGAACAAAATGATCTAGGGTATCGATTCTTGCATTGCCCGTCAACCATGCACGGGTTTTTCTTATTTAAATTACCACAAGGTCCATGCATCATATGTTTCACAACCATTTGATGTAGAACTGGGAATTTATCTGGATTAGGGATCTCAGCACATATAAATCTGTCATAGTCATCTGCAGTATTTATTTTATATCCAGGCTTCAATATGACCAACATGTGTGCATGTGGAAGTCCTCTTTTCTGAAATTCAATGACGTGAACGTGCGCTGCAACTTTGCCAAATATTTCTTTCTTGAATAGTTGATCCTTCAGGTCCTGCAGCTTCGCACGAAATACTCTCGAAGTTAAATCAGGTCTGTCTTGGGGGAGCTGTCCTTCTTTTAATTTTTCTTTCACCTCTCTCCATTCGGGATTACATGTCACAGTAATGAACAAATCAGGTTTGCCAAACCGTTGAACCAATGCCATCGCATCGAGGTATCTCTTGCGCATGTCCCGTGGTCCTCCAACAAAAGATGCTGGGAGGACTATTCTCTGTCCAATTTGATTTCCTCTGGTTTCCCCTGCTGCGACGCTGTCAACTATTCCTTGATACAACTCAGCTCTGATTTTTATTTGTTGTCTGCGATAATAATCCAACCTTGTAGTTTCAAGTTTTATGTACATATCCACAACATATTGTTGAAGTAATCTCCCGGCTAACAAAAGAATAGTTTGATCATCTTCACGAATTTGTAGCTTGTAAGAATAGTATTGGCGACACGAAACATTTCCAATTTTCTCGTGAGAGTATTCTGCATCATGAGAATTACTTATGAGTTATATTGCCAATAATAAATTTTGTAAGATATAATTTGGATTAAAACTTCTATGCTATATATATTATACAATATTACCATGGCATTCTCGATTGAATATGTCTGCAGTTGTTGTTAAGACATATGTACTTGCTGAATTTTGTCCCTCATACACTGTGTTCAATTGTGAATCCTCTGTATAGCCCCTTTTTTTAATAGTTTGATGCCATCCAACCTCTCCTTTAGGGAATAATAAAGGATATTGCAATGGATCATAGCATCCAAAGTAATGTTTGACTCTATGTCTTTGACCAGACATAAATCTAATAAGCAATACATACATTTTAAATTGATAGAACATAAATCTAATAAGCAATACATACATTTTAAATTTGACATTAACGAGGTTTCATAGTCTGAAAATGTTGAATGATTTAATTATTTTAGATATTTACACAAATATTTTAAACTTTAAATAAATTAGTAACAATGACAATAAAGTAAAAGTTAAAAATTCTATATTTTCGAAGTGTTGATAGAGGAGAGGAGAGGATTACAGATGTTAGATTCCCAATTACGTATTTTTTTAGAGATGAGGATTGATATTAGGAACAGTTGAGATACATAAAAAGACAAAAAGAGATTCAAAAATTTAATTTTCACCTCATGTATGGCCGATGAAGCACTTCAATGGTCTGTGAATCAAAGCACTTCAATAGATTATATATTAATTCTGAATAATATTATATATATAATACCTATAATAAAAATATTTGTAAATAGATTTCATAATTTTACACATATAATAATAATTTGAAGAATACACAGACACATAGAACACGCTTCTTTGGCCACATCTGAATGTAATGGAGAACTTAATAACACGATACAACTTTTCAATATTAAAGAAATTGTCAATGTAGAATGTTTGGGCTAAATAATGAACATGTTAATCCTGGTTAATAAGATGTATTAATATTATGTGTCTTCTTTCACTTGAGCAGCAGCGACGAAAAAAATAATTCTTATAATGAAGAAGTAAAACCTAATTATTGGAACCCATAAATAAATGAACAGTATAACATAATAATAATAATAATAATAATAATAATAATAATAATAAAATATATAGGTGATGAATATAATATTAATTAATTTTTTTTAGCTGATATATAATAATGATTAGCCCATAATGAAAATTGAAAGAAGAAGAACAATCAAAATAAGCATATTATATTTTTTATTTTATTAATTTATAATATTAAATAGTACATGAATAGGCACCATGGATTATAATTTTTTTTCCAAACATTTGACATCCTCAAATGTATAACATCAGCTATACGTTAAACAATCGAAATGACAAATGTTCATAAACATACAACACTCATTAAAACATAAACTCTGAAAAGTCTTCCTTATTAAGTGAAACAAGTAAACATAAAAACATGAGTAAGAGCGATGATATTTTGATATTATAATTTTCTTCTTTTGTTTTGGCATCCATCGTCCTTGTTGATGTCTTCATCTTCTACGTCATCGATACGCTCTATATATTGAGCAATCCAACGTCCCATAGCTCTGTCATCCTCACTTATTTTATTGGCTTTTGTGTAGAACTCATATTTCTTCCCGACGCACGAGATCAAATTCCTATTAAATTTGGATTGCATGTCTTTCTGTAATAACATAAGAATGTATTTAGTGATTGAACTATTTAAAAATTTGTAATTAATTGCTCACCGTACCTCCCCATTCATGCTCATATATTCTGAGACTGGACAACCAATTAACATCTCTGAATCATCAAATATGGTAATCTTAATACTTTGTTCACCATCAGTTACGATAAGCTTTAAGATGTACCTGAAATCAACAGAAGTAATAAGTTGTCATATGAGTAGTATAACTATTTATTCTATAATACGTACCTTTGATTGCATTCGACATCAATTTTTTTACATTTATAGCATTCCACTACGCCTTCTTTCATGTCAACCTTACTATAACATTTCTTGCATGCATTGTAATATGGTTCCCTTTTGTTTTCAATGCTCATGATGTTTGCTTGGAATGAGCAGAAAGTAGTCTGCAATTTCAATTAACTTTGAAAAGTTAATTATTCATAATAATTATTTCATTTGTACAATACACCTGTTATATATATGTGTGTGTATATGTTTTATAATTCATATATACCTTGACTTGAGATGTGCCTTCACGGATAATTTGATCGATTGTCATTTCAGTGGTATCTCTCACCGTCTTTGTGGGCAAGAGGAAAAATTTGTGGTCCCCACTTTTCTTCAAAGATATGAAACTGTTTATTATGATGTTAATAATTTGATTGCATAATATAACTTAAGAAATCTTTGAAAACCAATAAATATCAGAAAACCAATAAAATTATGTAATAAAATCCATATGATACCGTTGTCTGAGCTCATTAGCTTGTTGAATTGATGGGTTGATTTCAATTGTTGTAGGTATTCCTGAGTTGATACAAAATTCACCTGGATGAAAATTATACTTTGTTATACAAAATAACAAATATAATTTTAAAAAAGAACATGAACCGGTATCAAATCGCTGATATGATCCAGTACAATTGTAATGAAATATGTGTTAATATAAAGAACAAACTCCGTTATGAAGCTTATATTCATTTATCTTCTAAGCTAATTTATAAACTTAATGAGTAGGTATGTCTGTCATTAGGCATAGTTAAGTATAAGGCCAAGTAGAGTGTATTACCATCGGACATGGTAGCCTTTGCTCTTGAAATTGCAATTATAGGATTGTCTGCGATCAATTCCTCTAATTCTTCTCCTTCATTGTCAGCGAGGTCACCCCACAATCTGAGTTTAATTGATTCTGACCTGTTGGTACAAATGAAAGAAAAACATTATTTACTTGTTGTATATATATGTTACATGATAATAACATGAAGTTTCATAGGATTCTACTCTATATCTTTAATGATAATTTCTCGAACTCTTGTTGGTGGACGTTCCTTATCTTTCCCCATTCTATATGTAGTCCTCACATTTAACACAAAAGCTATAGTGTCTGCATGAAATACACAGCAATTATTAATAGTCTTCATGTTTGAATATTAAATAAACTATTTGTTGTATTTTAAAAGTTTTAGTATACATACCAAATTGCTCGTCCACTTTTCGACTCTGAATAATGTTCTTCAGTGGTGTGAAATCATATATGGATTTTTGAAAAATCAAATCGCTTTCTAATTCCTCAATGTGTGTATGAATTGTGAGTGATAGCTCCATTTTGTTAACATAGGCATAATTTGGGTGAACTGGTTTGACCATTCCGTTAGAAATATAGTACGTCTTATCTTTTAATAGCAATGCATTGAATTTTGAGATCGCCTCTTTGAACATTATTGCTTGCATTCTAGTCCCCTGTACATGTTAGTTGAAAAAACTTTAAAAAATGAAATTGTAATGAAAACATAAAACCATGTACACATTACTAACCTCATCATCTATTACGATCACTTTCCATATCTCCCCAGACCCTTTTTGGTTGTTGTATGTTTCTATGGATCCTCGTCTTATAACTCGGACCTTAATATTCCATATCTTGTCATAAAATTTCAGAGCATTTAACGGTGTAGGATGACCAGCCAAATCTTCACGAGCATACGTCATTTTTTCACCCTCTTGTCTAATAATTTTTTTTAAAAAATCACTGTTCATATCAACTGTAGATGACCATAAAAATGAGGTAATAAATGTTACACAACCCAAAAAATGTAGATGGAAAAACAACAACTACAAGGCAACAAAACAATCAACTCTTTTAAAAAGTAGTTTAAAAAGTAGTTCAAATTGTATTATGGCTTGGACTTCGCCGCTTTCGCTCGCCTTTTGGAACAAAGGGAAAGATAATGGTGTTGCATGCCCGATCCGTAGAAGGATAAGAACTTTTAGGCTTCACAATTGTCAAAAGCTAAAGTTTCACATGTATACCTTGAAGATGAAGCTCTATGAATTTCAAGTATCCTCCTGGTTGTAAATTTTCCCCGATAATTCTGTCGGGCTTAGTTAGATCTCTCTCAATTACATGCACCCTTCGCCCATCCTTTGATTAGTATAACAACTAAAAGCTCATTCAAGGAAAAAAAATTGAAGGACTCGGTGCTTAACAAAACCTCCATTGTATCAGAATTAATTCATAGCCATGAATTATAGGAAAGATCAAGATGAACAACAGATTAGATACTGTTTCATTGGAGTTGGAACAACCCCCCTACGTATTAGTGAAAGATCTGCATTGGGGAGATTTTGATTAAATTTTTTTTATTGTCTTAGTGATCGAGAAAGTTAGCATGGGATGTCTGTTTTGAACTTGCAAATATTCAACTCCGGAAGAAAATAAAGCAACTGGTGATGTATATCATTCACATTCTTTTTTTCTTTTTTTTTGTGAGGAGAAGGTTGGCTTTCACTCTAAATATCATATATTCTTGCAGGTTTGGATTTGGTCTGCTCATGTATGATTTTACTTAACATAGGTCCAGATAAATCCTAATATACAAAATATCAAATAATAAAGAAATTCATAACCACATTCCTCAACAGCACCTTTTTTTTTTTCTCCTCTGGCGCATTTTTCTTCTTGAAAATATTGCTATCTCATATGACCTACTTGTAGAATTTCTGGATATTATATCATTCACATTCTTTTTTCTTCTTTTTTTTTTTGGTGAGGAGAAGGTTGGCTTTCACTCTAAATATCACACATTCTTGCAGGGTTGGATTTGGTGTGCTAATGTATGGGTTTGGCTCCAACAAAGTTTTGCTAGAAGGTTTTGCTTCCTCGACATTGTCTGATTTTGGTGTGATTGCCATTAATGGCTATCTCCAATCTATCAATTTAAAACAGGTAAGGTACATTTTTGGCGATTGCTAAGTGATGAAACTTTCAAAGTTAATCTGTTGAAAGTAGTCAATCTAGTGTTGTTCTTTGCTGGATGTTTTTTTGGGAAACTCATAGGAATTCTGCTGGATGCTATCTAATGGTTGTCATCATTTTTTTTTTGTTTTTTGTTTTGTCTCTAAAATGCATCATGCTGTCAATTCATTTCTAAAAGATCTAGCATACACTGTGATAGTCAGAAAATATCTTATGATGGTACAGTACATTTTTGTTAGATATCTACAATTGAGATTGAGGTAGACTAATGTTGCAGTTATTTAAACAACTCATTAATTGGACGTAATATACAGATTCCACTTGGTATGCGTAACTAAGTTAGATTTTCTGTGCAAACTATTTTGGATTCTAAATTTAAACCAAATGAACCTTGAAACCTATGAACTAATCGGATATATTGAGCCATCTTGACAAGATGGTCCAGTGGCACTAAAAATGGAGAATGATATGCGCAGTTTGATATGCGCTGTAGTTTACTGTCTAGAGTGTTTGTTTGTGGTTGGAAAAGGTAAACAGAAATATTTACGGTTGGAAAAGGTAAACAGAAATCTTAATTTAATGAATGAAATACATAGATTAATAAAATAAAAATATTAAAATACTTCCAAATTCACACAGACAATTTGTCTAGAGATTAATAACAAAAAAAAAAGTGTTTGAGGTTAGAGACTTAAAATCAGACTTAAAATACAATATAAAAAATGAACATAAAATTGATGTAATGAATCAACAACTAAATAACATAGTTTATAAAGACAAAAATAAAAATTATAAGAGCAGTTTTAATATTTTAAAATTTTAAGTTAACAAACTAAAGTTAAATGGAATTTGATAGGAAGTAAAAAACAAAAAATGAGTAAAAAACTGAAACTTAAAATGAAATATGAAAAAGAAGAGATTAATCACTAAATAGCATACACTTAAAAATAAAAATCTCTTCTTTTTTTTTTTTTTTTTCCTTCCGGCTTCTCGATTCTCAAAGTTGACCAACGTAGTTAGGATATAATATCAGTCTAGGTTCATTTAAATGAACTTCACAAATACAAAATTGGATCTATAAATTTAATTGATTTGACTCATGATCTCTATCTTGGGATTTGACTGCTAATTGATTTTGTAATATTTGATAAAAAGAAAATTCCAAAACTTTCTAAAACAATCGCCCTGTTCTAGGTCTTGCATATAATCACACAGAAACGTACATGGAATTTCAATAACCACATTACACATCAATTCAGTGAAATTTACCCAAACAAGACCTACTGATTTATCAGGATTATATATTGAGCCATTTAAATTGAAATCAAACAATGCCAAGGGTGTTACTTAGATAAGTAATTTATTTACTAACTCAATACTTAGAATTGTTTTATTGATCAAACAGAGGTGACATTGAGAGGTTCATATATGACAGCATTCACAGCATTGAGCATTTCCTTTGGAGAAGTGAACCCATCATTCCTCATATAGAAGACATGTAGAATCTTACTCATCTTCCAAAACAGATCCTTGCACTCTCTTGGGACAACACTTCCCTCAGTCTGCAACACAAGTCTTAGCAACTCTCTCCTGCTATGGTCAATTTTGTCTCTCATCTCCCTCTTCGCATCTTCCACGGAAACTTTACCATGTCCATTAAGCACAAGCAATGAGACACTGTTCAATTTCCCTTCATTTCCTTCTCTCTGAATAAAAATGCATTTGCAGGTCAGTGACATGGTAAAATAACAAAAAATTATTATCTGAGGTCATATGGATACATACTTCAAAGCCTTGTACATCATTGAGAATACGCCCACATGTGCTCATGAGTTTGAATAGATTAGAGTACTCTGGACTTCTAATGACATCCTCAGAAATCTCAGGACCAACAAAGTAGAGCGTCGGAAGAACAATTGGCCCTAAAGCGAATGATATGCACCCGTTTGTCATGTAATCGTCCAGAGTGGGCACTGCATTGTTCTTTAGCCACTCTGACTCTCTCATCATAGACTTGACCAAAGCAAGCCACTATAATATCGAGATAGGTCATGTCAACACATCTCGAACAAATATTGGGATAGAGGAAGAAAATTGAAGAATCATAAGCTATGTTAACTCACTATTTCAATTATGTGGCTCGTGACACTGCGCCTTTGTATTGACGACGCTCTAGTTCCAAGGTCATTAATTGTATTGTAAAGTGCGGAAAATATTATTTCAACTTGTTCAGAGCAACAATCGACCACATCTCCATCCCACCTGCAAATCGTTGAAAATTATCAACCTAATGAGTTCAAGATGAACTCTGGTCTAAAAAACCATTTCTTATAAACCACAACCAGCACAAAATGACATACTTTTCAACCAACTCAATGAGTTGTATCATTTCTTCTTGAGAACCCCCGACATCGAAGAAGTCATCAACTACGGTGGTTAGTACACCATTTTTAGCCCATGGAATACGGGCATCGGATGATTCAGGAGGAAAAAGAGTGGCAGCGGCAGAAAAGTAACAATATGTCAACTTCTGTCGGGCAAATTTTAACTGATCCAATCTATTTTCTTTTATCCACCTGTTTGAAAACAGAATCTAAATCAAACACATTTTAGGTAAGATGTCATTCCCTACATAAACATCATGCACTTTACCTCTCCAGATTTTTTAGCTCCTCACGGTATGTGAGTTGAGAACTCTGGAAGTCCTCCACTGCCAATTCTAGGAAATCTTGGTTGTCAATATTCATGATTCTGTTATGACGAACATTAATTAATTGATGGGTACTAGGCATAACTAATTATTTAGCAGATTTAGAACATGTTCAGGAAAATCTATATTGAGCTTACCTATATGCAGATTTTAGAATTTGAATACTATCAACTCTAAAACTCTCCATAGTCCTCCTGTGCTCTATGCGCTCCAAATCAGCATGCATGGGGAACTTCAAGGTATTTTCCGCCTGAAGGTATAAATTTTCAGTGGACCAATGAAAGGTAACATAAGTTCGACATCAGATTGAAATTTAAAGAGTTCTGTTTCTTGTCAGGTAATTACCTCTAGATCATTATGTTGTTGCAATATATCCCCACTCAAAGCCCTGCTAGAGAGTTGTTGTTTAAGAATATGACTTGCTAAGGAATTTAGTCTCTTTAGATCTAGCTCATTTGAAAATATCATGACTTGAGAAGCCCGATATAACTCAATAGCTGTTGCACCTATATCTTGTAGACTTTCACCCACTGAATTGAAGAAAGGATCTTTATTGTCAAGTTGAGCTAGTACATCTAAACATAAAAAACTCAGTGAGAGTCCCAATAGATAGCTACAAATAACCCTATTACTATTATAGAAATCATGGTCAATCATTGTATCTAGTTGAAAACAAGTACCCGAAGAGACATTGTATCCGTAAATACGCAAAAGCCGAAATGCCATGGCACATGTTGCAGTATCTAAAAATATTTCATCATCATCCTGTAGCCAGCTTCTGTATGTTGCCTTAGGTCATATGTTTTACTGATAATCTAAAATTATACATGAAGAGAGTTTTAGTTTGCATCACCTGTATGTTTCATCCAAAATGTTCTTTATTTCATCTCTGAAATGTCGAGCAATGCCTAATCTCTCAACATTATCTACCAGTGACAAACAGGTCCGCAACCTCAGAGGATATGCAGTGGGTACTGGAATGATAGACATCAGACTACATGAGAAAGAAACCATGATAGGAATACTCAATCCAACTCAAATATAATCTTTTTCCAACATATCTGGGGTCAGCTTTATGAAAAAAATTATTAATTTAGGAGACATGCATATACAGATGATAATGATAATAGAAAAACAATAGTACTATATAGAGGAGAGACAAATAAATCGGAAACAACCATGATGATGATCACCTGCATTGCCAAACATTTCTATGAGCGACCACAGATAATCAAGGCCCTTTGCATTGTAACCATGCATTAAAGCAGCGGCTGTAGTGGATGGTGAATTAAATAAAGAACCATTCTTCCTTTGAAATTTCATGATCTCTGTCCAATCTTGTAATTTTCCCAATCCTTCTGAAACATAAGCTAGGTAGGCTCTGTTTCCACTAAAATTTGTTGAGCATCTGAGGTGATATATCACTGTATGTTAGCAATGGCATAGAACAAAGTCATGATTGTAATGTTCGAATATAGATACATCATCATGTACAACAAAGAAGAGAATGAATATCACTAGTAATGCCTTCCAAGGTGTTATGTCTGACAACTGCATGTCTATGTCATTATTACAAGGATAATGGATACGTGTTAGTCCCATTAACTTATTATGTACATCAACTCTGCGCGAGTCAATTATAAAAGAGATCATTTATATATGTGTGGCCTCATGGGCTACATATGGAGTTAATTTAACAAATCATTTCAAATGTTTACAAAAAATACTATATTTTGTTATATTTTAATATATATGCACTACTGAGATCATGTATCTGACTTCTTGAAGATGCCTTGTAAGACTTCATGTACAGTTGTTATGTACATGCATGTTAGTTCCTTGTTAGAGAGGCAACCAGACTTCAAAGACAATATAGCAATGCTTTCATGTAAATGTTGAAAACCCTAGGATTTCATTTGGAGCTTGCTTCAAGGCCTTTTACATGTCATTTCATCATGTTGGTTCCTTGTCTTGATTGCAACCAAGAGTACACCTAAAATATATCTATACCATCATCCAAATCACCTTATCTGAGAAGATGAGGGGTCAAAATAGAAGGAACAAAGTTCATGTAGGTCATTGAGCAAATTATTTATAAGTAACATTATTCATGAGGTGCAAGAGATTTCCAACAGACTGATGTCACGTACAGCCCAATAAAATGTATCACACACTTGCCCAAGGTATGGCCTTTATTTGTTGGAAGGAAAATGCATATGCAAATACTATTTGAAGTGTATAAAAAGTGCAACAAGAGTGTAAAATTGATAGAACATTGACCTTCCCAATTTGTGTTTAGTGCTAATCTGTCAAATTATAGCACAATATGCTTTGATAAAGCAAACCTTTCAGATATATGGTTTTCAAGAACAGAGGAAATCTTATAATCAGAGAGTGGCATAAGTTTTGACATAAGAGATTAAACTCCATGTTGCACGTTCAATATCCATGGATATTCTACACTGAAGATTACAAGGTGAAACAAAATGAGAATATCAAACATATGTAAATTAAAAATTCTGATACCTTTTTAATTCCTGGTCTCGCTTCTGCATCATATCATCTATGGTACTCGAGCTCAATGGAAGATGTAAACCCAAGTCATTGGCATATCCAATCATACCAGGAAAAATGATATTGAAACCAATTGGGAGGTGCTGGTTTTCATCAGTGGCGAATGAAACATTAGACTTAATAAATTGGATCCCTGGAAGAAATTGACAAAGCTAATTTATAAGAAAACAAATCAAAACAAAATATATTGATATCACAAAATTTAAATGAGGAAATAAAATGGGCTAGCATGGCACCCTTATTCATATGTTCCTCGCCAATATTCCACCGTTTAAGTGCCAAAACACTGGCCAATGTGGAGGAGAGAGAATCTTTCATCAAAGATGGAATATGACCGGGCAAGCCCCATGATCCATCAAGATGCTGATTCTCCAATAACCATTGTAGACACTTAGGGAAACATGGAGATTGAGGAGAATTTGACGATGGAACCATGGCCACCCAAGCAGTGTCATAGGAAGACATGGAAAACTCCACTTTGGACAATTTATCCCTTGTTCTTTCTTTTGGCCCTTCAGCAAACTGGAATGTGAATCCATCCAGTGCTGATCAGTACACCTCAACATGAAAATTAGATGAAAACCATGTATATGAGGCGTGAAACATACCATAACTGCATTAGTTGCTGTAATCGCCATGTGTGATCCAAGATCAGAAGATGCTGCATAAGAAAAGAAACATGAATAATAATAATAAATGAAATGTTAGACATACCATTTGTAGAACATGTAAAGAAACTGGGACAATGGAAGGCTTTTATGAACACGTTAGTTACAAATAGGCAGTTCTTTTCTGTTGGGGATTACAAACTCAAATGATATGGAAATCCAAGATCGTCGACATCAAGTGGATTTCAGAGGAAAATAGTTTGGGGAGTTGAGATTTGATTCAAGGTAGTGGTGAGTCTGATCAATATGGGGATAAATTGGTCATGACGCTCAATGGACTTGAACGATTTCCATCACTTCCCAAAGGTCGCACAAAAAAAGAGGCAAATGCAATGTGTGAAGGGTCGAATTGGAGGTGGGGAACCAAACCACCTCTTAGTAGGTTGGCAGAGGTAATCCCTCTTAACTGAGAGGTCCTAGGTTTTAGTTCTACTCCCGCTAATTTAGGATAACATTTAACCATAAAAAAACACTTATCTACCAAAAGACGAAAACAATGGCAGAGATAGATGATGCTAGAGAGAGGGCCAGACTGCATTACATGACATTTTTTATTATTATTATTTAAGGTAGCAGCGTACGCTCTTAGGTCCAGTTTGGTTCCAAAAATTGGTGTTTCCATAAAAGTTGTTTTGAACCAGCTGTTTCATTGACTTTTAACACATTATTAAAACCAAAATCCTAAAAGTTAAATTTCAAAAACCCTGTTTAGAAACAATTATCTAAAAACTAATTTTGACAAGGTTCCAAACGATGCCTTAATACAATCCATTTATCTAAAAACAAATGAGACTGCATCAAATCCATGTAAGAAAACACATATGAGCATTGACATTCACTCATCCAATTTTATTATAATCTTATATAACTCATACACGAAGAGGATATAGAAATAGCCCAGAAAAACCCAAGACCAACCTTTTGAGCACATGAATACATACACTTTTTTATAGGAGACTTCACTCCCCCAATTCTCCTGTGTTCGGGTTGCTATGGTTCCACTCTTCAAAGGGGAAAAATAAAACATTAGATTGACACGCATTTGATTTGAAAACACATTGTGAAAACTTGCTTCTATGAAAGGGTTGCGTTGGGGCGTCGTAGATGCAGATTTTTAAAACGTTGTTTTTAAAATGTTTTTAAAATTTAATCCTTAAATTATCTGATCATAAGCCCATATGGGTTTTGAAACGCTTCATATAATCAATCTATTATTCAATTACTCTCCTTTTGTGTAATTATTGTTAGAAGATTATTTCCTACAAAATGTTATAATTCATAATCAACAAGAACTTCTTTAGAAAACTGTATCCAATTGGCTCCTAAGAGTAATAACAATTTGACATAAACATTCGTACACTTGTGAATTGTTTTTGAGCAATGGAAATTTAGTATATAAGCAGAAAAGGTAAGAAAGAAATATTCTATGAAGGAAAAAAATAAGAGTTCAAATACCTCATAGTCGCAATATGAATTAAGGATGTAAGCAAACATTCATTTAATTTTGGTACTTACCACCTCATGTGTTCCTATGGTACTTCCAACCAGATTAGCGAGACAAAGAAGAATCTGTTAAGAAAAAAACAATATTTAAAGTACATTCTAAGTTAATCTGTTGAAAGTAGTCAATCTAGTGTTGTTCTTTGCTGGATGTTTTTTTGGGAAACTCATAGGAATTCTGCTGGATGCTATCTAATGGTTGTCATCAATTTTTTTTTGTTTTTTGTTTTGTCTCTAAAATGCATCATGCTGTCAATTCATTTCTAAAAGATCTAGCATACACTGTGATAGTCAGAAAATATCTTATGATGGTAAGTACATTTTTGTTAGATATCTACAATTGAGATTGAGGTAGACTAATGTTGCAGTTATTTAAACAACTCATTAATTGGACGTAATATACAGATTCCACTTGGTATGCGTAACTAAGTTAGATTTTCTGTGCAAACTATTTTGGATTCTAAATTTAAACCAAATGAACCTTGAAACCTATGAACTGATTGGATATATTGAGCCATCTTGACAAGATGGTCCAGTGGCACTAAAAATGGAGAATGATATGCGCAGTTTGATATGCGCTGTAGTTTACTGTCTAGAGTGTTTGTTTGTGGTTGGAAAAGGTAAACAGAAATATTTATGGGTGGAGGAGGCTGTTGCATTGCGTGGTGTCCAAGGCAAGGGAGAGACCTAATTGAAACAGAGATGATGGAGGTAGGAATTCCTCTAAGCCTACTTTTGCATGAGAAGGATGACGTGAGGTGGAAAAGGAAGGCATGATGCAAAAATATGCAAATTATATCAGATTTCTTCTTTCCATTTTTTGAGTAACAAGATAGAAAGGAAGGCTTTGCCTTCATACAAATGTAAACATAAACTTAACAACACAGTACAACATTCGATTCGTGAAGAAATCCTCAGGGTATAAGGTTTGGGCTTAATAATGAAGATGTTAATCCTGGTTAAGAACATGTGTTAATGTTATTAATATGATGTATTAATATCATTTTTAAAATTGGTTTAAAAGTTAACTAAACAACCAAAAACTATCTTTGATGTTTCCCAATGAGAATAACATAATAACCTACAAAAAAAAATTACCTATTCAGAAAGGTGAATAATCTTATGTCACTCCTGAAAAAAAAAATGTGTTATCTAAAGAAGATATTTTTTAGAAATACAAGAACCGAGAAAAAGAAGCCATTTTAACTCTACCTAAATCGAATGACTGCAAGGAACTATACACTCAGTATACTACTCTTAAATTCAGACATTGTAAGCCTACCCGGTGTTGCCGAACATTTTTTTAGGGATCATTACCAAATGTGTAGATTACTGGTAATTCAAAACAGAAGACACGCATATATGCAGAGGCAAGATCTCACACAGGCTCAATGGAAAAAATTAATTTACATGAAAAACCTTAAACCTCTTATTAGACACGCACAACAAACCCCATCAAATCAACTTACAGATAACCCAAACAAATTTAAAACAGATAAATCTTCATATGAATTACCTGCGGCATCCCCTGCTCCGGGGTTGCAGAGGAGGCCGTGAAAGCCAGGGCTGTGCATGTCCCCGTGCATCTGTCGAACTCGATTGACGAGACCGATCGGACCTAGGGTTGTGGAGGAGACCGGTGGTTTGGATTTTTGTTTCCTATCTGGAGAGGACGGTTTTAATTAGCGGAAGAGTGTCTCGTGGCCGATGTGGGTAACAAATCGACGGAGAGTTGAAGAGATGAAGAAGAGGATCAATTTATTTATTTTTATTAAGGGTAAAATCCATATAACCCCCTTGTAATCTTCCGGATATTTATATTAACCCCCTGTAAGCTCAATACATTCATATTACCTATGTTAATCTTTGTTATTTTTTTAGGGTTAAATTAAAAGAATACATATTTGTTAAACTTTGTTTAGAAAATGAGATATGGATTGAATATTTGCACTATGTGAAAAAAATTTAATAGCAGGGGGTTATTCACATTTATGGTGTGTTTACAAGGGGTTATATGAATATTTACAAAATTACAGGTGGTTTTATGGATTTTCCCTTTTATTAATAATGAAATGCATAGAGCTTCTATCATGTATAAGAGTTTTGTGACAGTTATAGCAGTGGCGGAGCCATTTTTTTTTAAATGGGGGCCTAATGTGATTTATATAAATATTTTTCAAAGTTTTATCATTTTTTTTTTCAATAGCATAGATTTAAAATGTGTATAAAATAAAATAAAAACATTCATATAAAACATATTATTGAATAATTTAAAAAATAATTATTATATTTTAAAACAATACGTGATATTTCATATTGATAATTCACCAAAAAATATGTCAAAACATAAATCTAATAAGCAATACATACATTTTAAATTTGACATTAACGAGGTTCCATAGTCTGAAAATGTTGAATGATTTAATTATTTTAGATATTTACACAAATATTTTAAACTTTAAATAAATTAGTAACAATGACAATAAAGTAAAAGTTAAAAATTCTATATTTTCGAAGTGTTGATAGAGGAGAGGAGAGGATTACAGATGTTAGATTCCCAATTACGTATTTTTTTAGAGATGAGGATTGATATTAGGAACAGTTGAGATACATAAAAAGACAAAAAGAGATTCAAAAATTTAATTTTCACCTCATGTATGGCCGATGAAGCACTTCAATGGTCTGTGAATCAAAGCACTTCAATAGATTATATATTAATTCTGAATAATATTATATATATAATACCTATAATAAAAATATTTGTAAATAGATTTCATAATTTTACACATATAATAATAATTTGAAGAATACACAGACACATAGAACACGCTTCTTTGGCCACATCTGAATGTAATGGAGAACTTAATAACACGATACAACTTTTCAATATTAAAGAAATTGTCAATGTAGAATGTTTGGGCTAAATAATGAACATGTTAATCCTGGTTAATAAGATGTATTAATATTATGTGTCTTCTTTCACTTGAGCAGCAGCGACGAAAAAAATAATTCTTATAATGAAGAAGTAAAACCTAATTATTGGAACCCATAAATAAATGAACAGTATAACATAATAATAATAATAATAATAATAAAATATATAGGTGATGAATATAATATTAATTAATTTTTTTTAGCTGATATATAATAATGATTAGCCCATAATGAAAATTGAAAGAAGAAGAACAATCAAAATAAGCATATTATATTTTTTATTTTATTAATTTATAATATTAAATAGTACATGAATAGGCACCATGGATTATAATTTTTTTTCCAAACATTTGACATCCTCAAATGTATAACATCAGCTATACGTTAAACAATCGAAATGACAAATGTTCATAAACATACAACACTCATTAAAACATAAACTCTGAAAAGTCTTCCTTATTAAGTGAAACAAGTAAACATAAAAACATGAGTAAGAGCGATGATATTTTGATATTATAATTTTCTTCTTTTGTTTTGGCATCCATCGTCCTTGTTGATGTCTTCATCTTCTACGTCATCGATACGCTCTATATATTGAGCAATCCAACGTCCCATAGCTCTGTCATCCTCACTTATTTTATTGGCTTTTGTGTAGAACTCATATTTCTTCCCGACGCACGAGATCAAATTCCTATTAAATTTGGATTGCATGTCTTTCTGTAATAACATAAGAATGTATTTAGTGATTGAACTATTTAAAAATTTGTAATTAATTGCTCACCGTACCTCCCCATTCATGCTCATATATTCTGAGACTGGACAACCAATTAACATCTCTGAATCATCAAATATGGTAATCTTAATACTTTGTTCACCATCAGTTACGATAAGCTTTAAGATGTACCTGAAATCAACAGAAGTAATAAGTTGTCATATGAGTAGTATAACTATTTATTCTATAATACGTACCTTTGATTGCATTCGACATCAATTTTTTTACATTTATAGCATTCCACTACGCCTTCTTTCATGTCAACCTTACTATAACATTTCTTGCATGCATTGTAATATGGTTCCCTTTTGTTTTCAATGCTCATGATGTTTGCTTGGAATGAGCAGAAAGTAGTCTGCAATTTCAATTAACTTTGAAAAGTTAATTATTCATAATAATTATTTCATTTGTACAATACACCTGTTATATATATGTGTGTGTATATGTTTTATAATTCATATATACCTTGACTTGAGATGTGCCTTCACGGATAATTTGATCGATTGTCATTTCAGTGGTATCTCTCACCGTCTTTGTGGGCAAGAGGAAAAATTTGTGGTCCCCACTTTTCTTCAAAGATATGAAACTGTTTATTATAATGTTAATAATTTGATTGCATAATATAACTTAAGAAATCTTTGAAAACCAATAAATATCAGAAAACCAATAAAATTATGTAATAAAATCCATATGATACCGTTGTCTGAGCTCATTAGCTTGTTGAATTGATGGGTTGATTTCAATTGTTGTAGGTATTCCTGAGTTGATACAAAATTCACCTGGATGAAAATTATACTTTGTTATACAAAATAACAAATATAATTTTAAAAAAGAACATGAACCGGTATCAAATCGCTGATATGATCCAGTACAATTGTAATGAAATATGTGTTAATATAAAGAACAAACTCCGTTATGAAGCTTATATTCATTTATCTTCTAAGCTAATTTATAAACTTAATGAGTAGGTATGTCTGTCATTAGGCATAGTTAAGTATAAGGCCAAGTAGAGTGTATTACCATCGGACATGGTAGCCTTTGCTCTTGAAATTGCAATTATAGGATTGTCTGCGATCAATTCCTCTAATTCTTCTCCTTCATTGTCAGCGAGGTCACCCCACAATCTGAGTTTAATTGATTCTGACCTGTTGGTACAAATGAAAGAAAAACATTATTTACTTGTTGTATATATATGTTACATGATAATAACATGAAGTTTCATAGGATTCTACTCTATATCTTTAATGATAATTTCTCGAACTCTTGTTGGTGGACGTTCCTTATCTTTCCCCATTCTATATGTAGTCCTCACATTTAACACAAAAGCTATAGTGTCTGCATGAAATACACAGCAATTATTAATAGTCTTCATGTTTGAATATTAAATAAACTATTTGTTGTATTTTAAAAGTTTTAGTATACATACCAAATTGCTCGTCCACTTTTCGACTCTGAATAATGTTCTTCAGTGGTGTGAAATCATATATGGATTTTTGAAAAATCAAATCGCTTTCTAATTCCTCAATGTGTGTATGAATTGTGAGTGATAGCTCCATTTTGTTAACATAGGCATAATTTGGGTGAACTGGTTTGACCATTCCGTTAGAAATATAGTACGTCTTATCTTTTAATAGCAATGCATTGAATTTTGAGATCGCCTCTTTGAACATTATTGCTTGCATTCTAGTCCCCTGTACATGTTAGTTGAAAAAACTTTAAAAAATGAAATTGTAATGAAAACATAAAACCATGTACACATTACTAACCTCATCATCTATTACGATCACTTTCCATATCTCCCCAGACCCTTTTTGGTTGTTGTATGTTTCTATGGATCCTCGTCTTATAACTCGGACCTTAATATTCCATATCTTGTCATAAAATTTCAGAGCATTTAACGGTGTAGGATGACCAGCCAAATCTTCACGAGCATACGTCATTTTTTCACCCTCTTGTCTAATAATTTTTTTAAAAAAATCACTGTTCATATCAACTGTAGATGACCATAAAAATGAGGTAATAAATGTTACACAACCCAAAAAATGTAGATGGAAAAACAACAACTACAAGGCAACAAAACAATCAACTCTTTTAAAAAGTAGTTTAAAAAGTAGTTCAAATTGTATTATGGCTTGGACTTCGCCGCTTTCGCTCGCCTTTTGGAACAAAGGGAAAGATAATGGTGTTGCATGCCCGATCCGTAGAAGGATAAGAACTTTTAGGCTTCACAATTGTCAAAAGCTAAAGTTTCACATGTATACCTTGAAGATGAAGCTCTATGAATTTCAAGTATCCTCCTGGTTGTAAATTTTCCCCGATAATTCTGTCGGGCTTAGTTAGATCTCTCTCAATTACATGCACCCTTCGCCCATCCTTTGATTAGTATAACAACTAAAAGCTCATTCAAGGAAAAAAAATTGAAGGACTCGGTGCTTAACAAAACCTCCATTGTATCAGAATTAATTCATAGCCATGAATTATAGGAAAGATCAAGATGAACAGTAGATTAGATACTGTTTCATTGGAGTTGGAACAACCCCCCTACGTATTAGTGAAAGATCTGCATTGGGGAGATTTTGATTAAATTTTTTTTATTGTCTTAGTGATCAAGAAAGTTAGCATGGGATGTCTGTTTTGAACTTGCAAATATTCAACTCCGGAAGAAAATAAAGCAACTGGTGATGTATATCATTCACATTCTTTTTTTCTTTTTTTTTGTGAGGAGAAGGTTGGCTTTCACTCTAAATATCATATATTCTTGCAGGTTTGGATTTGGTCTGCTCATGTATGATTTTACTTAACATAGGTCCAGATAAATCCTAATATACAAAATATCAAATAATAAAGAAATTCATAACCACATTCCTCAACAGCACCTTTTTTTTTTTTCTCCTCTGGCGCATTTTTCTTCTTGAAAATACTGCTATCTCATATGACCTACTTGTAGAATTTCTGGATATTATATCATTCACATTCTTTTTTCTTCTTTTTTTTTTGGTGAGGAGAAGGTTGGCTTTCACTCTAAATATCACACATTCTTGCAGGGTTGGATTTGGTGTGCTAATGTATGGGTTTGGCTCCAACAAAGTTTTGCTAGAAGGTTTTGCTTCCTCGACATTGTCTGATTTTGGTGTGATTGCCATTAATGGCTATCTCCAATCTATCAATTTAAAACAGGTAAGGTACATTTTTGGCGATTGCTAAGTGATGAAACTTTCAAAGTTAATCTGTTGAAAGTAGTCAATCTAGTGTTGTTCTTTGCTGGATGTTTTTTTGGGAAACTCATAGGAATTCTGCTGGATGCTATCTAATGGTTGTCATCATTTTTTTTTTGTTTTTTGTTTTGTCTCTAAAATGCATCATGCTGTCAATTCATTTCTAAAAGATCTAGCATACACTGTGATAGTCAGAAAATATCTTATGATGGTACAGTACATTTTTGTTAGATATCTACAATTGAGATTGAGGTAGACTAATGTTGCAGTTATTTAAACAACTCATTAATTGGACGTAATATACAGATTCCACTTGGTATGCGTAACTAAGTTAGATTTTCTGTGCAAACTATTTTGGATTCTAAATTTAAACCAAATGAACCTTGAAACCTATGAACTAATCGGATATATTGAGCCATCTTGACAAGATGGTCCAGTGGCACTAAAAATGGAGAATGATATGCGCAGTTTGATATGCGCTGTAGTTTACTGTCTAGAGTGTTTGTTTGTGGTTGGAAAAGGTAAACAGAAATATTTACGGGTGGAGGAGGCTGTTGCATTGCGTGGTGTCCAAGGCAAGGGAGAGACCTAATTGAAACAGAGATGATGGAGGTAGGAATTCCTCTAAGCCTACTTTTGCATGAGAAGGATGACGTGAGGTGGAAAAGATGAAAACTGGGGTTCTCATTTAACTCTTTTCTACAAAAATTTTGTTGAGGGGTCACAGGGGTTGTTGATCTGACTGGAGGGGTAGATGTTAGGCTGTTGACGGATTCTTGGAGGACCAGATATCCCCTAAATGCACAAGCGACCCTCTGTCTTAACAAAATGTGTACTAAAGTGAACCAGGTTGCTTCAGCATCTGGAGGATCTCTCATTAGTAAATTGCATGGGTGTGAAGAGGAAAATACTGAATATTTGCTCATTGATTGCAGATTGAGGAATGAAATCTAGGCTAAGTTGGGACCAGAATTGGGAAACTTGCATCTTTTGTTATCAAGCAAATCTATGAATGGCTGAGAAATAAGATAGAGCACCACATATTGAGATCATGAGAAAATAGAAACAGATCTGGATAATTAAAGCATTTTAAAGGTGAAGTGCATATGTAGTTGATGTATAGAGAAAAGCTAATGACCAAGGCCTACGGAGCTGGATGGATTGAAGGTGAACCCAATTCATGCACCTCATGCTTGCAAGAGAAAGAGACTGTGGTACACCTCTTTTGCTCATGTCCTCTTCATTTAGCAGCCATAACAAGTCCAATATGATTCATTTAGCAACCATAACAAGTCACACACAGTAAAGAAGTAAAAATTCATTGAAACCATTTTTTTTCTTCAACTCTAATATGTAATTGTTTAGCTAGAGAAGGCATACTTGCAAAAGCAAAAGCAAACAACTTCTAAAAGCAAAAGCAAAAGTAATTGTAAATTTTAATTACAAGCAAAAGCAAAAGACCAATCTTCTCACTTGCCTGAGCTGAAATTCATGAAAATCACATTGCAAAAAAAATTAAAAAAAATTCTAAAATCTTCATCCAACAAAAAAATGAATATTCAAACAACTCATAGTTGCAATATGAAAAAATGACGTAAGCAAACATTATTTTAATCAAGGCACTCACCACAATATGCACACCTGTCCTACGTCCAACCACAATAGAGAAACGAAGAAGAATCTGTTAAGAGCAAAACAATATATTTTGTATTAGATTTCTTATTTTCACTTTTGTGTTACAACTAAGAATGAAAGACAAGATGCAAGAATAAGAAGAAAAATTGCAAACATTGATTCAGAAGGGTAAAAAAAATTCAGAACATGCTAATCGTGTGAATCAAAGTGTGCATAATTATTTTCCTCATACATAACGATGAGAAGACCATTAAAAAAAATTGAAGAACAACCAAAATTAAACCAAAAAAGGGGGATTAAATGAAAAAAATTAACATTTGTGAATCAAAGTGTGCATGATATATACTGACCGAACCTTCGTAATGGCAGTTTTTTTTTTTTTACAGAAAGGAGAGATCGACAATGGATCCACATAAATAGGGATGGGGATGATCGTGTGTTGCCGCTGGAGCTCCTCAATGCCGTGCGAATGAATGCGTCCGTTTTTGGAAGGGTGTCGATTGACATGCCGGAGAAGATGAGGGGTTTTAAAGGGGATGCCCTGGTTTTGTATTGACAACTGTTCTTCCTTTGTAACAGCGTCTTCGTCGATCATTCTTGACGGAGAGAAAAAAAAAAAGGGGTTGTAACAGCATCTTCGTCGATCATTCTTGACGGAGAGAAAAAAAACAAAGGGGCATACATGTAACTTTATATGTGTGTGTGTGTGTGTGTGTAACAGGTGGATCATAGATACATGTTGTGTGTGTGCGTGTGTGTGTGTGTGTGTAACAGGTGGATCATAAGATACATGTAACTTTATATATATAATTTAATTAATAAAATTTAATATATATAGGTTAATATGGTAACATGTGCATGTAATATTATATATATTAGGATTTTGTAATAATTTAGATACATTGATTTAAACATAAACTTCACGATACAATTTATAATTTGATAGATTGTCATTATTTATTAAATCTCTCACAAATATATATATAAGAATAAAAATGTGCATGTAATATAACATATATTACGTTTTTTCTATAATTTAGATTGGAATAATTTGAAAGGGTAAAAATGTCTGATAAAAAATTACAGACAAAATGGAAAAATTTATATACTATTGTATATAAAAAGTTAATAATTTTTATATAATTTTATTAATGAAATTTAATATATATAGATTAATGTGGTAACATGTGCATGTAATATAATATATATTATGATTTTGTAATAATTTAAATACATTGATTTAAACATAAACTTTACGATTCAATTTATAATTTGATAGATTGTCATTATTTATTAAATCTCTCAAAAATATATAAGGATAAAAATGTGCATGTAATATAACATATATTACGTAAAGTTTATGTTTAGATTAGAATAATTTGAAAGGGTAAATATGTCTGATCAAAAATAATTTTTTATGGGAATAGATTTTCATGAATTGTTAAGGGTAAACAACATGTAGTTGAAAGGGTATATATTAATTTTTGGTTCAATTTTATCTCCCTTACATATTTGTATATTTTTTATTAATAATTACAAACATAGGACTTCTATTTTATATAAGGATTTTCTAAACGTTACAATATAATATATGTAGATATATTATATAATTATATAAAATGAAATTGAATTTATCCCTTACATATTTGTATATTTTTTATTAATAATTACAAACATAGGACTTCTATTTTATATAAGGATTTTCTAAACATTACAATATAATATATGTAGATATATTATATAATTATATAAAATGAAATTGAATTTATTAAAAAATTTATAATATCATGTAATTGATTGTGAAGAATGTAAATACGAATAATTTGAAAGGGTAAATATGTATGATGAAATATCATTTGGGATATGAATGGTTTTTCATGAATTGATAAGGGTAAATATGTCCAATGAATGTTTTTCATGGATTGGTACTTTTATAGGTAGTATAGATATAGATAGTAGATATAGATATAGATATAGATATAGATATAGATGCTCTCCCAATTATAGCAATTCCATCAATCGCCCACCACACTTAACATCTATCAATTCACACCCTCCTCTCTCTCTTCCACCATGCAACGCCGATTCCTGTTAGGCTCCGCAGCCGCCGCCGCCGCCGCCGCAGCGAAACTGATCCTGACCAGAGAAGAGAACAACAATGCGGCACCACTCGAATCCGTGAAGGAGACGATCCTGTCGAAGAACGGCCTCACCCCGAGCCGCGCCGAACAAACCTCCGCCCTGTCCGCCACCGCCCCCGACCGCCCACTTGACCTTCTCGTGATCGGCGGCGGCGCAACGGGTTCCGGCGTCGCCCTGGACGCGGCCACGCGCGGGCTCCGCGTCGGCCTCGTCGAGCGCGACGACTTCTCCTCCGGCTCCTCCTCCCGCTCCACCAAGCTCCTCCACGGAGGTACTACCATTCGCTCTCCCTCTTCCCTATTGTATCTCTAAGCTTTGAAATTGATTATGGATCACATTATTCACATACCTTAATATTTGCATATTATTATTCAAATTTGATTCATTCTTGAATTCGGAGTTTGTATATATATATTTTTCAGATAATTTGTATGTTCAAATATTGAAACTAAATTGAGACTCTTGGTTTTCTCAACTCCTTTAATCCTATTACTGAACTACATCTTGACAAGTTGATAGAAGTATCTTTCTTCAATGAAGGGTCCTGAATAACTTTGATGAAATTAAACAATAAATAAATTTTTGTTTGATTGTATTTTTAGTTATTTATGTTGAAAAACATAATAACGAAGTTTCTGTTGTCTAGTTGAATAAAAATAGAATAAGATTAAAATGAAGAATTATAAAAGATGCATATAATAACAAGACATGTGGGTCATAATTTATAAGAGATAATGACAAACGATAAGATGATTTAATAACTGAACTCATTATACCAATGGAGTTATGGGTTAGAAAAACACAATTCTAAAGGAATAAAAAATAACAATACAAGCTTACGCTTACCTATTTTGATATAGCTATATTTTTGTTTCTTGCAAACAAACAAGCTTTTAGATTTATTCTTCTATTCTCCACCTATTCCGCCACTCAAAAGTGGGCTTAAAGATCATATAATTGAATTTTAAACAGTATCTTGTGTGTGTGTGTGTGTCAAATTCGAATATTTTTTTTTGGGAACAAATAACATTGGTATCATTTTCGAATATTTGAATATCGAATGATTTTTTAAAAAAATACAGATTCAGAACTGATATAGACGTTTTTTTCGAATAATTGACATGCTTTTCTGGCAAATCATGGGCAGGTGTTCGGTACCTGGAGAAGGCGGTGTTCAACCTGGACTACGGGCAGCTGAAGCTGGTCTTGCACGCGCTCGAGGAGCGCAACCGCGTCATGCAAAACGCGCCCCACATGTGCCGTCCCCTGCCCACGCTCACCCCCTGTTATAGCTGGTTCGACGTGGTCTACTACTGGGCGGGCTTGAAAGCCTATGATTTGGTGGCGGGCACGCGCGTTCTCAGGCTGTCGAGGTACTTCTCTGCCGACTAAGCGGTCAGCGCCTTCCCCACGCTCGCGGGGGAGTGCGGCGGGAGGCAATTGAGGGGCGCCGTCGTTTATTATGATGGGCAGATGGATGATTCGCGGCTCAATGTCGGGTTGGCTTGCACGGCAGCGCTGGCTGGCGCCGCGGTGATGAACCATGCGGCGGCGGTGGATTTGCGTGTCGATGGGGATTCCGGTCGGGTGGTTGGGGCCCGAATTCAGGACAAATTGACAGGTATTATGCTCAATTCTTTTTGCAGCCTATATGTGGTGTTTTTTTGTTTTTTTTTTTTAAGTAGATATCGGGCTAATGAAAAACATACTCATATGAGTTGAATGCATATATATTTACCAATTTAGTGATACAGTGTATGCTGACACATTAGATGATTTTAATATATTGCGTTAGTCATGTGGTGATTGTAAAACAGACTGAGTTTATCAGCGTCTAGTCTTGAATTGTGGTGGCTATTCTATTAATGGTTTCTTATTGGCCACTAGTAGATGCAGAGTCATTGTGTGATTTGGTAAAATGAGTTCAAATTTGATATGCTTCTGCTTCATTTGGAGGGGAATTATCAGCTCTAAAAATTGACTTTTATTACCAAGGATAAGATTGACAAACCATATAACATGGATGTGATTTTGCATAATTCAACAGAAAAAGATCAACGTGTTACATTTTTTTTCCTAGAGAGACACCTCGTGGTTGACCTTATAGTCAAGATAGGAAGGTTATCTCCGCATGTTTCCTCTAGTCCCACGGAAAATTCTTTTGAATAATCGCCAGCAAACAGATGGGTGAGTCAACACCAAGACTCGGACCCAAGACCTACCCTTAATACATGCAATTACATACATTTCATATGGCATTCGCTGTGATTTATACATGTACATTTTGTGTTTGAGTACTGCTTTAGGAGAGGAGTTTAATGTATAACATTTAGCATTCACATTTTTTCAAGACTTCCTAAGAAGACTAGTCGCCATCCATCTATCAAGAAATCGCATAATTCAATCGAAGAAGATCACATTGTATTCATGCAATTCATCTAGCATTCGCCGAGATCTATTATTTATCTTATGTTTGAGTACTGATGCAGGGAAGGCGTTTGATGTATACGCAGAAGTGGTTGTCAATGCCACTGGTCCATTCTGCGATGCTGTAAGAAAGATGGCCAACAGTGATGCACCAAATATGATATCACCAAATATGCACCAAATATGATATCTCCTGAGAGCATGGGCTTAATTATTCCCAAAACCAAGGATGGGAGAGTGGTCTTTATGCTTCCATGGAGGGGAAAAACATTGGCTGGTACTACAGATTCTGCAGCTTCAGTAAACAGCCTCCCCGAACCTACCAAAGAAGAAATCGATTTCATTTTGCAGGCCATCGGAGATTACTTGAATATCCAGGTGTGTTAATATTTTTCATACTATCAAAACCATCATCATTTTTATGGAGTTTTGCTTGTAATGATCAGATGTTAATATACGATCCATTGGACGTCCCACTCAGATTGCAACACAGTGAGAATTTGGCTTTCTTTTCCCTTCAGGTGAGGCACTCAGACATTCTTTCTTCGTGGAGTGGACTGCGCCCATTGGCTTTGGATCCTTCTGCAAAGAACACAGAGAGCATTTCAAGGGATCACATTGTACACATTGATTGCCCTGGTTTGATCACAATTAGTGGAGGAAAATGGACTACTTACCGCAGGTATTTTTATTTTTACTATTCCAATGAATCACACTGTTAGCCGTTTAGTGTTAGGAATGGTCATTCTGAATGTGTGTTAAGGCCTAGCTTTCTGTCAAATGATTCCCCAAATATGACCGACATTTGATTCTCTTGATTGAGGAATGCAAATGCGTACGTTATGTTTAATTCACATTAACAAAATTTCAACCACTAAAAAAGCTTGAAACAATCTTCACAACACATTTTTAACTTTAAATAAGAATCATCCCACTAACTGGAGTGCATATCAATGACCTCTTGAGGCATTTATAGCCAGTTTCATAACTCTGGCTTCGATGAAGAATTCGTCGTTCTCTAGGAATGTAGTTTTAATGGATTCCGTGGGAATGAGGAAAGAAGAGAATTTTCTTTGGGTAGCCCAATAATGGGGAATAAAGGATTTCAAATGCCATTTTTTAAGGTGCTACAGTATAAGAAAAACGAGAAGGGTTACCAAACTAACCCTCAGGCTTCATTATAACATGTTGGCCTTATATCTAACTATATCGATCTTCAGCATGGCAGAAGATGCAGTCGATGCTGCCATCAAGCACGGGAATCTGAAACCATCAAACGCCTGTGTAACATCCCACCTTCCCATTCTCGGCGCATACAAATGGGAACCTTCATCTTTCACAACTCTGGCCCAGTCATGCGTCCGAATGAAGCGAACCCGCAATGGAAAAGTGATTCCAGGGACCATGGATGCCTCTGTTGCAAAACACCTCTCTAGCAGTTATGGAAGCATGGCTGAACAAGTTGCACTCATTGCACAGGATGGAAAGCAAACACATCTAGAGTAGAATTTTTTTTCCAAGAATGGTTTAACTACAACTCATGCTATTACATGTTCATTGCAGGATGAAAACCTTGGGAAAAGATTGGCTCATGGATACCCGTATCTGGAAGCTGAAGTGGCATACTGCGTGAGGAACGAATATTGTGAATCAGCCATTGATTTTATCGCAAGGAGGACCAGACTTGCGTTTCTTGATGTCAATGCAGCAGCACAAGCCCTCCCCAGGATCATTCAGGTATTGGCAACTGAGCGTGGATGGAATGGGGAGAGGCTGGAAAGGGAAAGAATGGACGCTGAAGGTTTCCTTCAAACATTCAAAACTGTGAAGATGCTTCCCTCATAATTTGAAGTTTTGTGTGTCCACACAGATATAGTGACAGTTAGCATAAGTAAGAGAAACAAGGGTACATCACAGAGAAGAATAAAGGGAAGATTGAGATGAGGTACTTCTGTATGATATGTGATTTTGGGGTTATTTGGTTGGTCATGTTGGATCACTGTGACATAATAAGTAAGCTTGAATTGAATTGTTGTTATGATACACTTCTCCCAGATCATGTATATACGCAATTGCGAAGTTGCTCCCTGCTTTTATGTGAAATTTATGACACAAAACGAGTCTATCTTGGTATTCAATTATGGTGACAGCAAAGAACACTGTTACACGCGGTCTTTGTATTCAGTCACCCTACATGCGGCCTCATTTCACCAACAAGAGTATATGATTTGCTAGATAAGTGTGGCCTTGATATGTACAATTCCTTGGAGTATATATTTTACTGTCCCTAATGTCATCCCTATATTAAGAGCGCTCTCACACACAAGTTTTCATATGCAGCCTTGCGTGCACTACTATTTCACTAACAAAGTATATGCCTCAATAGATGAAGCATGTGATGTGATCTTCGAAATGTAGGACGATGTTCTGCGGTTGAATAATACAAATTTTTTACTTCTTTGATTAACTTGTGTTAATATAAAGCAAATTTGATTACAGAGCTGCAGTTTACAATTACGAATCTTTAGTTTTATCTGTAGCCAGTTTGATATCATCCTCATGGACCACTCTAAACTTCAGGACCTTGTGTAGGCGGGCGACAGGTTTCACTTTCTTTGATGAGGCTTGTTTTGAATCGATAATGCATTTCCCCATGAAGAGATTAGCTTCGGATGGTCCCTTCTCCTCATGCACCACAGGTCCACATTCTGCGAAGTTTTAGAACAGGATAAATGACCAGCTAACAGAAGATGGCTGCACAATCGCCTACTGGAAATGAAGTAGCTACAGATTAATGTTGCATAAAAGTTCAAAACATACCACTTTCGGAAAATACAAAGCATGTTCCAATGGTTTCTTCGTATTCCCCAATCTGCCAGAAAAAAAAAATTATACCGTTATGGAGGCATCAAGGCTTGTAATAAACTCAGACATGCTTCATCATAAAACTTTGTTAGAAAAGCTAACATTACCAGAACACAATCAATATTTGTATAAAGTGTGATTAGATGCATTTATTATGAAATCAGAACATTCAAATTTAAATCTGCATAAAAATTTGAGGACTTCTCTACCCAGGCTTTGCATGACAGTGACCATGATGAGGATGTTTTATATACTGCAGAGAGGACCCTAATTATTGATTTCATGCCCTTACATGAAGCAAGCAAAGTTGGGGTGGAGCACAAGATAAACATGATTTCAAAGTATGTGAAGGGTGGCACTCCAAATTTGAGAAAGGTGCATGCCAGTAAGAACTATGGAAACCCTTTCACAGATATGGCAGATTATAGATAGTCTCTCATAGCTAGAAATCTATGCAGAGGGAGAAAAAGTAACGTCTAATGCTTATATTAATTTGAATTCTAAGAAGACAAATATCTTGAAAATTAAGGATACATTATCTTAAGCTCAATTCTTTGCATGCTTGGCACTTGAGCCCAGTTTCCTCAACCAAATCTCAACCATTACAATGTCAATGGGAAGATCAGTTGTCATTAATCAAGAGTCAAGAGCTTGGCTCAAAGCTATCAACTGAGGAGACCTTCAACAGAAAAACATGAAGGACCATTGACTATGAAATTTCTAAGGTGATTTATTATTTCATATAGAATATTGTCTGCTAAGGTTTGGATTTCTTGGCAGTTAATCATTGTGTTTTGATGGACATGTTATCATCAAACTAAACTTTAAAAGATATTACCAGCTACACTGTAAGGTATGGAAATCAGATCATGTAAAAACAAATAAACACCATCTTCACAAGTCATCAGAACCAATCAAACCAATTCCTTTGCAAATGAAATAATCGGGTCAAAGAAAAATATATGGGTGAGAAAAAAAAATCATCAGTATTGTAAGGTTCAGGTCCCGTTTTCTTTATAAAAGTTCCAAATAAATACAAGAACAGATCTCACAAGTCAATAACTCACCATCTTCAAATTATCACCAATGACCAACATTGGGTTCAGTGTGTCCAAGCCCTACAACACATTAAAAGAGACGTTATGCTTAGTATCAATGAATTTAAAAATTGAGGGATAACAAAAACATATCTTCTCTGATATAAACCAATAAACAATCAAACAAGCATTAAAATGAAAACCACATCCATCAAATATGCAGTACAAAGTCTACCAAACTCTTTGTTTGGTGACCAGGAACCCCAACACTAGTCATGGAAAATCCCCGGATGCACGTGATCAACCACAAGCCAGATGCACTAGGTAAGTCTTGGGGGTTCAAACTCAAGGCCTATGGGGAATACCTATAATCTGCCCAAAGAGCCAACCTGTGCGGGTTATCTACGAATTATTTGTATAGCCATCCAATCATAACTAAAATCGACGCATTCTTTAAAGACCATTACATAAGAATGGCATATAAACAGTCATTCTTACAGTCCTTTACACAGTCCTCACTTTCTCCAAACCCAGTATATACCAGGTTAAGCTAGTATATACTAGGTTACAAAATGCGAAAAGGTACTTCATATTTTCTATAAAGGTGTGTACTTTATTAGACAAATACATATTTTTTTTTAAAAAATATTTGTCAGTCTGTAAAAAGGAACTGCGCAAACAATTGTCCCTAAACATATTCCATTCTTTAAAGACCACTACATCATGAATACTAAAAAAGGCCAAGTCCGTGTTACTTACAGAAAGAACGTACGGGGCGTTCGCCGGGATGTCACGTTGTACGCAGACGTTGCCGAGATCAAGCAACACGAACTCCTCATCTTCTTCTTCATCATCATCATCATCCATAGCTTTAATAATTTGATCAGAATCTCTCTCCTTCTCCAGAGAACAACTGAACTTAGGAACACCAAATTGAAAATTATGAATATAAATAAATTTAGGGATCCATAACGGATGTACAGAACAATAAAGCGGATACGAAATGCTATAGAGATTCAGAATCAAGCGTAGATTTAAACAAACAACAAAGAATTTTTTGCTCCTTTAGTATTTCCCCTAACAACATCTCCTTTCACTCCATGAAAATATCTGTTTGTTCTTGTTAGAGCAGAGGAGGAAATATTAGAAGTGCATGAATTTGGAAATGATCCAACTTGCCTATGATTACAAGAAGTTCAATTTTATTTATCCAATCATATAAATATAGCATATCACTTTTAGATTTCTTTCGCATTTTTAAATGCCAACGTTTTATTGAGATAAAATAAGAATAGGGAAACATTATATTAAATTTTTTTTCTTTTATTATTCTTGGTCAAATCTTCTCTTATCAAGAGGGGCAAAACTCGGCCCCAGGACCCCTCGGTGAAGAGGGGTATCTCTACCAATCTGCCAAAAAGTGGTTCAGTACCATTATATTAGATTAGTGAAAAGCATCAAAATTACAATTTAACAAAACAGGCAATTTCATTTCGCATCATGTACAATATGGACTTTCAAGTTTTGATAATATTGGGACCTCTCTCTCTCTCTCTCTCTCTCTCTCTCTCTCTACACACACACACACACACACAAGTCATTTCATGCTCAAGGAATTTTATTTTTTTGTAGCACAGTTGAGGTTTAGTATGACAAAATGTGAACATCTAACAAATTTTAAGGACCAATTGCGGAAAGAAATATCAAGAAATACGAATAAGAATTGAAAAACTTGTGCTTCAGCTGAATCATTAAGTGATAAATTATGTGTTGGACTATAGCATAATAGATCACAATACAAAAGGAAGACATTTTAATTTCTTTATAATCGAAAGATGTGACCTTTCAGAAACCTAATCACTCAAGAAAAATGTTGGAGACAAAGACTTCATGTTTGAAGTCACAAACAAAGCACATAATTTGGATCTTTACGTCTTGATAGGTATGGAAGAAAACAAGAATCCATGATATGGAGAAATACCTTTTTAGTTCAGATTTTCAATTGCTCTTGATCACCTCCTTTGATCTTGCTTCAATGGTTGAACCTCTTCTATTCACTTGATATACACCTGGAGAAGAAGAGCTCAGAAAGAAAAAAACCCCTCAGGCATCCCTGCTTCTCCCCCTCTTCTTTTGATGAGTTAAGTGTGTGTGTATTTCTCATTCCATACACATATAAGAAGGATAGGATGCAGGGTGGACCTTTTTTTATGGGTTCATCATATAAGGACTCATAACATGTCTTCTCATCAAAAACATTAAATTGATCATAACACCCTTGATACTCAAATACATAAGTTAAAAACTAATAACCTCTCATCAACCATACTTATAAACAAATGGGGGCAACCTTAATTCACTGCTTAAACACAAATCCCCATTTGTTAAGCTATGTAAGAGTTAAATGTGATTCTCTTTAAAATAAAATTTATTTGAAAAAAATAAAACATTGATTTCTTAAATCACAAATACTAACAAAAAAAAAAAGTACTGCAAATACAGAGAACGGCTGCGGTGAGAAAAGGCGGCGATATATATGAAAATAACGTCAATCAAGCACATAAGGGTCCTAATTACAAGAACACAATCCCATCTAGCAATATATATGAAAATAACACAGCGAAAAAAAATGAGCAGAAGCATGATTTTCTCCATGTCTTTCAAGATACTTTAAATGCTAAATTATTATTGTGGGACTTCCATGTTTCACATGAATTGGCTCACAAAGTAACAAAAATTCAAGGACAACTTTGGCCTAGTTCCTGGTTGAATTGGTCAGTCTCTTGGACTAGCTCCAACTTGAGAGGGCCTATCTACCAAAGCATAGGGTGTTTAATACATTGTACCCACCCATCATGTGCAAAAACATATGGAGGGAGTCCAAATCACCAATTGATTACTCCTACAGACTACACCACACACACATTGCTTTCTCGGGAAAACTTTGATCATGATATGGCTCTTCATAATAACAAGTAATACAAACAAAAAACAAACCACCGAGAGATCCTGGTTCGAGTCTTACTCATGCTGATAGGAGTGGAGAATATTTAATCATGAAAAACAAAAATACAAAATACAGGGAAAAAACAATTATTAACCAAAAATAATATTTTAACCAAGTTGAGGATTAGTGATGAGAAAATGGGAAACAATGCACTACATTCATGGATAAAGTAAAAAGCTTTGGAGTGGTAAAGAGTAAAGACATTTCTTAAGCAATTTGAACATGAAATTTTTCTGTTTCAGTACTGGGAAAAAAACAGGAACATAAACAAAAAAAAAAAGTTGTCTTGAGCTTTATGCATAAACAAAAAAAAATGGTTGCCTTGATCTTTATGTAAACCTCCACAGATGAAAAACCAAAAAAAAACAACCAGTCTTAACAAAGTCAGTGAATGTTGTGGCTATAGAAGGTGTGGCATCAATTATTTTCTCATTAAATTGAATGTGATAAGAACAAAGCTGATGCAGATTGAAAAACAACAAGAAATAAAAAAAAAAAAAAAACGGATCGGAGGTCACAAAGAATGGAAGCATATGAAACACCTGGTTTTACCTTCTGGTCGGAGATCGGAGGTCGAAACAGAGGAGGTCGGAGGTCGGAGGGGCTGGTCCGCAACAGAGGAGGGAGGGGGGGGGGTCCGCCGATTAGGGTTTGAGAGGGGTCTTTCGCTTCGACGAGAAGAAAAATAAGTGTCCGAGGCGAGAGAGAGAAGAGGCTGAAGATGAGATTTATATACCACTCGTAAATAAATCAAAGTAGCCGGGGTAGGATAGTTTTTTCACGTCGGGAACGATAAGGCGTAACGCGGAGGCGGAAAAATAAAAAAAATTGACAACACACTCCCCAGACTCCATCACCCCTTGTGCAAGGAAAAAGCCAGAGGAGAGAAATGGAGAGCCGCCTCCGTGTGGTTTCTACTTGTGATGGACCTCTTCCCTTCTCAAAATTGGTGATGCCCTCTCTCTCTCTCTCTCTCTGCATTACAGAGGGAGTTGATTTTGATATATTTTTTTTATGTGACATTGAAATGATGGTAGGAGGCATGGAGGAGTAGGGAGGGGGGAGAGCAACACGGTAGGAGGGGTCAAATGTTGAGGTGGTTGGCAACCCCTCTTGTATGTGATATTTCTTTTGTTATTCAAATACTTGCGAGTCATGTATGTTGTAGTTATGTAATAGGGGAAATTTTTTCAATTACTTTATGTGATATTTCTGTAATGGAAATAAAAATGAATGAATCCTATGATAGTAATGTTGTAGTTATGTTTATCCCAAGTAATATAAATAAGAATTATAGTATATTGAATTCCATATAAAAATTTGAAAATAATATTATTTGGAAAAGTAATAATAAATGACAAAATGAGGGCTAAACAAACAAACCTAGAGGCTATAGTGCTTCGTTCAGATACCAACCCCCTCTTTAGTTATTTCAGAATCACTCAACTTATAGATGCTTTTTCTCAAACATCACTACTCCAACAAATCCTAACAACATCCTCCATGAAGTGTTTTGTCATTGCCAAATTTGATTGAAATTTTTCGCCAACACCATTCCCACCATGTAATCATGATGTTTTTACATTGCATAAAAGATTATTGGAAGAAAAAAAATGGATAATGGCAATGTTCAGACCACAAAAATAAAACACCCATATATAATTACAATTTGCAATTTGAGAATATAGAGCCATGATTAAAAAAAAAGACTTTATTCATTAAAATAAAAGAGTTTACACAAACATGAGCATGATTTTAATATTGTCTACATACGTCATTTAAAGAAATATTCAATTAATTCATTAAAAAGATTGAAAGAATGGAATGACATGAGAGGAATACCTTAATTGTACCATGCAATTTGAGCAAGATATCATTCAGCAGTGTTGAAGGCCATGTTGGATGATGAAGTTCGCATGCAATAATAGATTCCAGTTCTTTAAATGACTCTTCTGGATTTTGCATCCAAATCGAAGCCTTTATAACCACGGTCTAACATATACATTCACAGGCTACAGTAGTACGGAATACTTCCATTAGTGATGCCAGTAAGCCTGCAATTGTGTCATTTCCACCAGGCCCGTATTATGTCTTTGTCCAGGTACCTATTAGAATCTAAAATATAAATTTCATACAAAAAATCCATATCCCTTCTCCTTTCTATATTAGTACCTTGCTTATTAATACTGCCATTATATGTTTGGTATTCAAACGAGCTTGAAACGAGCAAAGAAGCAGACAGAACACTGAACTGTGAAACTATCCCAATCCATACAAATCTGGATATGCTTTCAGCAAACGGTATCGTATCGGGGGCAAATCTTTCTGGCCCAGAACCAGATTGAAAACTACGTCACATTCGTACACACACACATCTTGAACTTACCTCTTGCTGCAAAAATGGGGAAAAAAGAATGATAAGCAAGGTTTCTTTAAAATAATCACCACAACCTTAGATACACATTGCAGAATAACCACCCACATTGCAACAAGGCTTTACAACTCAGTTCAACGAAATTAATTAAACTCCTGAACATATTCTGCATAAACCTACCTTGTGGATGACCCCTTGACATATGCTGCAGATCCTCACGTAGATGACCTTCAACAACCTTTTCCTTCAACTAATAATTTGAATTGAACAATCGACTTAAATTTATGTAGCCTCCAAAATTCATATGGAAGTAGACCAACTCTAAATTTCTGACTGGAAATGAAGAAGGAAATGCCATAAAATGTGATGTTACTCATCATGCCTTTGATTAGCATCAGTAGAAATCATTCTTGTTCTGTCTTTCTTTTTTTAGTCTTATTTTGGAGTTGAGCACGAAAGATGGTGTAGAATAACATTGAAGTAACAATTTACCAATGAACTATAAAATAGTTTTGTAATTACATGATTGGAATCATTTAACAAATTAAATTTCTAAGCCATTTATCGTTAAATGTAAATGTATAAATTATTTTTAGGTTGATAAGGAAAAGCAAAATGTTTAAAATTTAATCCTTAAATTATCTGATCATAAGCCCATATGGGTTTTGAAACGCTTCATATAATCAATCTATTATTCAATTACTCTCCTTTTGTGTAATTATTGTTAGAAGATTATTTCCTACAAAATGTTATAATTCATAATCAACAAGAACTTCTTTAGAAAACTGTATCCAATTGGCTCCTAAGAGTAATAACAATTTGACATAAACATTCGTACACTTGTGAATTGTTTTTGAGCAATGGAAATTTAGTATATAAGCAGAAAAGGTAAGAAAGAAATATTCTATGAAGGAAAAAAATAAGAGTTCAAATACCTCATAGTCGCAATATGAATTAAGGATGTAAGCAAACATTCATTTAATTTTGGTACTTACCACCTCATGTGTTCCTATGGTACTTCCAACCAGATTAGCGAGACAAAGAAGAATCTGTTAAGAAAAAAACAATATTTAAAGTACATTCTAAGTTAATCTGTTGAAAGTAGTCAATCTAGTGTTGTTCTTTGCTGGATGTTTTTTTGGGAAACTCATAGGAATTCTGCTGGATGCTATCTAATGGTTGTCATCAATTTTTTTTTTGTTTTTTGTTTTGTCTCTAAAATGCATCATGCTGTCAATTCATTTCTAAAAGATCTAGCATACACTGTGATAGTCAGAAAATATCTTATGATGGTAAGTACATTTTTGTTAGATATCTACAATTGAGATTGAGGTAGACTAATGTTGCAGTTATTTAAACAACTCATTAATTGGACGTAATATACAGATTCCACTTGGTATGCGTAACTAAGTTAGATTTTCTGTGCAAACTATTTTGGATTCTAAATTTAAACCAAATGAACCTTGAAACCTATGAACTGATTGGATATATTGAGCCATCTTGACAAGATGGTCCAGTGGCACTAAAAATGGAGAATGATATGCGCAGTTTGATATGCGCTGTAGTTTACTGTCTAGAGTGTTTGTTTGTGGTTGGAAAAGGTAAACAGAAATATTTATGGGTGGAGGAGGCTGTTGCATTGCGTGGTGTCCAAGGCAAGGGAGAGACCTAATTGAAACAAAGATGATGGAGGTAGGAATTCCTCTAAGCCTACTTTTGCATGAGAAGGATGACGTGAGGTGGAAAAGGAAGGCATGATGCAAAAATATGCAAATTATATCAGATTTCTTCTTTCCATTTTTTGAGTAACAAGATAGAAAGGAAGGCTTTGCCTTCATACAAATGTAAACATAAACTTAACAACACAGTACAACATTCGATTCGTGAAGAAATCCTCAGGGTATAA
Source organism: Acorus gramineus (assembly GCA_030737835.1). Classification (NCBI taxonomy): domain Eukaryota; kingdom Viridiplantae; phylum Streptophyta; class Magnoliopsida; order Acorales; family Acoraceae; genus Acorus; species Acorus gramineus. Next base: position 11,282,681 of record CM060857.1, on the reverse strand, counting down.
GGTTTGGGCTTAATAATGAAGATGTTAATCCTGGTTAAGAACATGTGTTAATGTTATTAATATGATGTATTAATATCATTTTTAAAATTGGTTTAAAAGTTAACTAAACAACCAAAAACTATCTTTGATGTTTCCCAATGAGAATAACATAATAACCTACAAAAAAAAATTACCTATTCAGAAAGGTGAATAATCTTATGTCACTCCTGAAAAAAAAAATGTGTTATCTAAAGAAGATATTTTTTAGAAATACAAGAACCGAGAAAAAGAAGCCATTTTAACTCTACCTAAATCGAATGACTGCAAGGAACTATACACTCAGTATACTACTCTTAAATTCAGACATTGTAAGCCTACCCAGTGTTGCCGAACATTTTTTTAGGGATCATTACCAAATGTGTAGATTACTGGTAATTCAAAACAGAAGACACGCATATATGCAGAGGCAAGATCTCACACAGGCTCAATGGAAAAAATTAATTTACATGAAAAACCTTAAACCTCTTATTAGACACGCACAACAAACCCCATCAAATCAACTTACAGATAACCCAAACAAATTTAAAACAGATAAATCTTCATATGAATTACCTGCGGCATCCCCTGCTCCGGGGTTGCAGAGGAGGCCGTGAAAGCCAGGGCTGTGCATGTCCCCGTGCATCTGTCGAACTCGATTGACGAGACCGATCGGACCTAGGGTTGTGGAGGAGACCGGTGGTTTGGATTTTTGTTTCCTATCTGGAGAGGACGGTTTTAATTAGCGGAAGAGTGTCTCGTGGCCGATGTGGGTAACAAATCGGCGGAGAGTTGAAGAGATGAAGAAGAGGATCAATTTATTTATTTTTATTAAGGGTAAAATCCATATAACCCCCTTGTAATCTTTCGGATATTTATATTAACCCCCTGTAAGCTCAATACATTCATATTACCTATGTTAATCTTTGTTATTTTTTTAGGGTTAAATTAAAAGAATACATATTTGTTAAACTTTGTTTAGAAAATGAGATATGGATTGAATATTTGCACTATGTGAAAAAAATTTTAATAGCAGGGGGTTATTCACATTTATGGTGTGTTTACAAGGGGTTATATGAATATTTACAAAATTACAGGTGGTTTTATGGATTTTCCCTTTTATTAATAATGAAATGCATAGAGCTTCTATCATGTATAAGAGTTTTGTGACAGTTATAGCAGTGGCGGAGCCATTTTTTTTTAAATGGGGGCCTAATGTGATTTATATAAATATTTTTCAAAGTTTTATCATTTTTTTTTTCAATAGCATAGATTTAAAATGTGTATAAAATAAAATAAAAACATTCATATAAAACATATTATTGAATAATTTAAAAAATAATTATTATATTTTAAAACAATACGTGATATTTCATATTGATAATTCACCAAAAAATATGTCAAAACATAAATCTAATAAGCAATACATACATTTTAAATTTGACATTAACGAGGTTCCATAGTCTGAAAATGTTGAATGATTTAATTATTTTAGATATTTACACAAATATTTTAAACTTTAAATAAATTAGTAACAATGACAATAAAGTAAAAGTTAAAAATTCTATATTTTCGAAGTGTTGATAGAGGAGAGGAGAGGATTACAGATGTTAGATTCCCAATTACGTATTTTTTTAGAGATGAGGATTGATATTAGGAACAGTTGAGATACATAAAAAGACAAAAAGAGATTCAAAAATTTAATTTTCACCTCATGTATGGCCGATGAAGCACTTCAATGGTCTGTGAATCAAAGCACTTCAATAGATTATATATTAATTCTGAATAATATTATATATATAATACCTATAATAAAAATATTTGTAAATAGATTTCATAATTTTACACATATAATAATAATTTGAAGAATACACAGACACATAGAACACGCTTCTTTGGCCACATCTGAATGTAATGGAGAACTTAATAACACGATACAACTTTTCAATATTAAAGAAATTGTCAATGTAGAATGTTTGGGCTAAATAATGAACATGTTAATCCTGGTTAATAAGATGTATTAATATTATGTGTCTTCTTTCACTTGAGCAGCAGCGACGAAAAAAATAATTCTTATAATGAAGAAGTAAAACCTAATTATTGGAACCCATAAATAAATGAACAGTATAACATAATAATAATAATAATAATAAAATATATAGGTGATGAATATAATATTAATTAATTTTTTTTAGCTGATATATAATAATGATTAGCCCATAATGAAAATTGAAAGAAGAAGAACAATCAAAATAAGCATATTATATTTTTTATTTTATTAATTTATAATATTAAATAGTACATGAATAGGCACCATGGATTATAATTTTTTTTCCAAACATTTGACATCCTCAAATGTATAACATCAGCTATACGTTAAACAATCGAAATGACAAATGTTCATAAACATACAACACTCATTAAAACATAAACTCTGAAAAGTCTTCCTTATTAAGTGAAACAAGTAAACATAAAAACATGAGTAAGAGCGATGATATTTTGATATTATAATTTTCTTCTTTTGTTTTGGCATCCATCGTCCTTGTTGATGTCTTCATCTTCTACGTCATCGATACGCTCTATATATTGAGCAATCCAACGTCCCATAGCTCTGTCATCCTCACTTATTTTATTGGCTTTTGTGTAGAACTCATATTTCTTCCCGACGCACGAGATCAAATTCCTATTAAATTTGGATTGCATGTCTTTCTGTAATAACATAAGAATGTATTTAGTGATTGAACTATTTAAAAATTTGTAATTAATTGCTCACCGTACCTCCCCATTCATGCTCATATATTCTGAGACTGGACAACCAATTAACATCTCTGAATCATCAAATATGGTAATCTTAATACTTTGTTCACCATCAGTTACGATAAGCTTTAAGATGTACCTGAAATCAACAGAAGTAATAAGTTGTCATATGAGTAGTATAACTATTTATTCTATAATACGTACCTTTGATTGCATTCGACATCAATTTTTTTACATTTATAGCATTCCACTACGCCTTCTTTCATGTCAACCTTACTATAACATTTCTTGCATGCATTGTAATATGGTTCCCTTTTGTTTTCAATGCTCATGATGTTTGCTTGGAATGAGCAGAAAGTAGTCTGCAATTTCAATTAACTTTGAAAAGTTAATTATTCATAATAATTATTTCATTTGTACAATACACCTGTTATATATATGTGTGTGTATATGTTTTATAATTCATATATACCTTGACTTGAGATGTGCCTTCACGGATAATTTGATCGATTGTCATTTCAGTGGTATCTCTCACCGTCTTTGTGGGCAAGAGGAAAAATTTGTGGTCCCCACTTTTCTTCAAAGATATGAAACTGTTTATTATAATGTTAATAATTTGATTGCATAATATAACTTAAGAAATCTTTGAAAACCAATAAATATCAGAAAACCAATAAAATTATGTAATAAAATCCATATGATACCGTTGTCTGAGCTCATTAGCTTGTTGAATTGATGGGTTGATTTCAATTGTTGTAGGTATTCCTGAGTTGATACAAAATTCACCTGGATGAAAATTATACTTTGTTATACAAAATAACAAATATAATTTTAAAAAAGAACATGAACCGGTATCAAATCGCTGATATGATCCAGTACAATTGTAATGAAATATGTGTTAATATAAAGAACAAACTCCGTTATGAAGCTTATATTCATTTATCTTCTAAGCTAATTTATAAACTTAATGAGTAGGTATGTCTGTCATTAGGCATAGTTAAGTATAAGGCCAAGTAGAGTGTATTACCATCGGACATGGTAGCCTTTGCTCTTGAAATTGCAATTATAGGATTGTCTGCGATCAATTCCTCTAATTCTTCTCCTTCATTGTCAGCGAGGTCACCCCACAATCTGAGTTTAATTGATTCTGACCTGTTGGTACAAATGAAAGAAAAACATTATTTACTTGTTGTATATATATGTTACATGATAATAACATGAAGTTTCATAGGATTCTACTCTATATCTTTAATGATAATTTCTCGAACTCTTGTTGGTGGACGTTCCTTATCTTTCCCCATTCTATATGTAGTCCTCACATTTAACACAAAAGCTATAGTGTCTGCATGAAATACACAGCAATTATTAATAGTCTTCATGTTTGAATATTAAATAAACTATTTGTTGTATTTTAAAAGTTTTAGTATACATACCAAATTGCTCGTCCACTTTTCGACTCTGAATAATGTTCTTCAGTGGTGTGAAATCATATATGGATTTTTGAAAAATCAAATCGCTTTCTAATTCCTCAATGTGTGTATGAATTGTGAGTGATAGCTCCATTTTGTTAACATAGGCATAATTTGGGTGAACTGGTTTGACCATTCCGTTAGAAATATAGTACGTCTTATCTTTTAATAGCAATGCATTGAATTTTGAGATCGCCTCTTTGAACATTATTGCTTGCATTCTAGTCCCCTGTACATGTTAGTTGAAAAAACTTTAAAAAATGAAATTGTAATGAAAACATAAAACCATGTACACATTACTAACCTCATCATCTATTACGATCACTTTCCATATCTCCCCAGACCCTTTTTGGTTGTTGTATGTTTCTATGGATCCTCGTCTTATAACTCGGACCTTAATATTCTATATCTTGTCATAAAATTTCAGCGCATTTAACGGTGTAGGATGACCAATCAAATCTTCACGAGCATACGTCATTTTTTCACCCTCTTGTCTAATAATTTTTTTTAAAAATCACTGTTCATATCAACTGTAGATGACCATAAAAATGAGGTAATAAATGTTACACAACCCAAAAAATGTAGATGGAAAAACAACAACTACAAGGCAACAAAACAATCAACTCTTTTAAAAAGTAGTTTAAAAAGTAGTTCAAATTGTATTATGGCTTGGACTTCGCCGCTTTCGCTCGCCTTTTGGAACAAAGGGAAAGATAATGGTGTTGCATGCCCGATCCGTAGAAGGATAAGAACTTTTAGGCTTCACAATTGTCAAAAGCTAAAGTTTCACATGTATACCTTGAAGATGAAGCTCTATGAATTTCAAGTATCCTCCTGGTTGTAAATTTTCCCCGATAATTCTGTCGGGCTTAGTTAGATCTCTCTCAATTACATGCACCCTTCGCCCATCCTTTGATTAGTATGACAACTAAAAGCTCATTCAAGGAAAAAAAATTGAAGGACTCGGTGCTTAACAAAACCTCCATTGTATCAGAATTAATTCATAGCCATGAATTATAGGAAAGATCAAGATGAACAGCAGATTAGATACTGTTTCATTGGAGTTGGAACAACCCCCCTACGTATTAGTGAAAGATCTGCATTGGGGAGATTTTGATTAAATTTTTTTTATTGTCTTAGTGATCAAGAAAGTTAGCATGGGATGTCTGTTTTGAACTTGCAAATATTCAACTCCGGAAGAAAATAAAGCAACTGGTGATGTATATCATTCACATTCTTTTTTTCTTTTTTTTTGTGAGGAGAAGGTTGGCTTTCACTCTAAATATCATATATTCTTGCAGGTTTGGATTTGGTCTGCTCATGTATGATTTTACTTAACATAGGTCCAGATAAATCCTAATATACAAAATATCAAATAATAAAGAAATTCATAACCACATTCCTCAACAGCACCTTTTTTTTTTTCTCCTCTGGCGCATTTTTCTTCTTGAAAATACTGCTATCTCATATGACCTACTTGTAGAATTTCTGGATATTATATCATTCACATTCTTTTTTCTTCTTTTTTTTTTGGTGAGGAGAAGGTTGGCTTTCACTCTAAATATCACACATTCTTGCAGGGTTGGATTTGGTGTGCTAATGTATGGGTTTGGCTCCAACAAAGTTTTGCTAGAAGGTTTTGCTTCCTCGACATTGTCTGATTTTGGTGTGATTGCCATTAATGGCTATCTCCAATCTATCAATTTAAAACAGGTAAGGTACATTTTTGGCGATTGCTAAGTGATGAAACTTTCAAAGTTAATCTGTTGAAAGTAGTCAATCTAGTGTTGTTCTTTGCTGGATGTTTTTTTGGGAAACTCATAGGAATTCTGCTGGATGCTATCTAATGGTTGTCATCAATTTTTTTTTTGTTTTTTGTTTTGTCTCTAAAATGCATCATGCTGTCAATTCATTTCTAAAAGATCTAGCATACACTGTGATAGTCAGAAAATATCTTATGATGGTACAGTACATTTTTGTTAGATATCTACAATTGAGATTGAGGTAGACTAATGTTGCAGTTATTTAAACAACTCATTAATTGGACGTAATATACAGATTCCACTTGGTATGCGTAACTAAGTTAGATTTTCTGTGCAAACTATTTTGGATTCTAAATTTAAACCAAATGAACCTTGAAACCTATGAACTAATCGGATATATTGAGCCATCTTGACAAGATGGTCCAGTGGCACTAAAAATGGAGAATGATATGCGCAGTTTGATATGCGCTGTAGTTTACTGTCTAGAGTGTTTGTTTGTGGTTGGAAAAGGTAAACAGAAATATTTACGGTTGGAAAAGGTAAACAGAAATCTTAATTTAATGAATGAAATACATAGATTAATAAAATAAAAATATTAAAATACTTCCAAATTCACACAGACAATTTGTCTAGAGATTAATAACAAAAAAAAAAGTGTTTGAGGTTAGAGACTTAAAATCAGACTTAAAATACAATATAAAAAATGAACATAAAATTGATGTAATGAATCAACAACTAAATAACATAGTTTATAAAGACAAAAATAAAAATTATAAGAGCAGTTTTAATATTTTAAAATTTTAAGTTAACAAACTAAAGTTAAATGGAATTTGATAGGAAGTAAAAAACAAAAAATGAGTAAAAAACTGAAACTTAAAATGAAATATGAAAAAGAAGAGATTAATCACTAAATAGCATATACTTAAAAATAAAAATCCCTTTTTTTTTTTCCTTCCGGCTTCTCGATTCTCAAAGTTGACCAACGTAGTTAGGATATAATATCAGTCTAGGTTCATTTAAATGAACTTCACAAATACAAAATTGGATCTATAAATTTAATTGATTTGACTCATGATCTCTATCTTGGGATTTGACTGCTAATTGATTTTGTAATATTTGATAAAAAGAAAATTCCAAAACTTTCTAAAACAATCGCCCTGTTCTAGGTCTTGCATATAATCACACAGAAACGTACATGGAATTTCAATAACCACATTACACATCAATTCAGTGAAATTTACCCAAACAAGACCTACTGATTTATCAGGATTATATATTGAGCCATTTAAATTGAAATCAAACAATGCCAAGGGTGTTACTTAGATAAGTAATTTATTTACTAACTCAATACTTAGAATTGTTTTATTGATCAAACAGAGGTGACATTGAGAGGTTCATATATGACAGCATTCACAGCATTGAGCATTTCCTTTGGAGAAGTGAACCCATCATTCCTCATATAGAAGACATGTAGAATCTTACTCATCTTCCAAAACAGATCCTTGCACTCTCTTGGGACAACACTTCCCTCAGTCTGCAACACAAGTCTTAGCAACTCTCTCCTGCTATGGTCAATTTTGTCTCTCATCTCCCTCTTCGCATCTTCCACGGAAACTTTACCATGTCCATTAAGCACAAGCAATGAGACACTGTTCAATTTCCCTTCATTTCCTTCTCTCTGAATAAAAATGCATTTGCAGGTCAGTGACATGGTAAAATAACAAAAAATTATTATCTGAGGTCATATGGATACATACTTCAAAGCCTTGTACATCATTGAGAATACGCCCACATGTGCTCATGAGTTTGAATAGATTAGAGTACTCTGGACTTCTAATGACATCCTCAGAAATCTCAGGACCAACAAAGTAGAGCGTCGGAAGAACAATTGGCCCTAAAGCGAATGATATGCACCCGTTTGTCATGTAATCGTCCAGAGTGGGCACTGCATTGTTCTTTAGCCACTCTGACTCTCTCATCATAGACTTGACCAAAGCAAGCCACTATAATATCGAGATAGGTCATGTCAACACATCTCGAACAAATATTGGGATAGAGGAAGAAAATTGAAGAATCATAAGCTATGTTAACTCACTATTTCAATTATGTGGCTCGTGACACTGCGCCTTTGTATTGACGACGCTCTAGTTCCAAGGTCATTAATTGTATTGTAAAGTGCGGAAAATATTATTTCAACTTGTTCAGAGCAACAATCGACCACATCTCCATCCCACCTGCAAATCGTTGAAAATTATCAACCTAATGAGTTCAAGATGAACTCTGGTCTAAAAAACCATTTCTTATAAACCACAACCAGCACAAAATGACATACTTTTCAACCAACTCAATGAGTTGTATCATTTCTTCTTGAGAACCCCCGACATCGAAGAAGTCATCAACTACGGTGGTTAGTACACCATTTTTAGCCCATGGAATACGGGCATCGGATGATTCAGGAGGAAAAAGAGTGGCAGCGGCAGAAAAGTAACAATATGTCAACTTCTGTCGGGCAAATTTTAACTGATCCAATCTATTTTCTTTTATCCACCTGTTTGAAAACAGAATCTAAATCAAACACATTTTAGGTAAGATGTCATTCCCTACATAAACATCATGCACTTTACCTCTCCAGATTTTTTAGCTCCTCACGGTATGTGAGTTGAGAACTCTGGAAGTCCTCCACTGCCAATTCTAGGAAATCTTGGTTGTCAATATTCATGATTCTGTTATGACAACATTAATTAATTGATGGGTACTAGGCATAACTAATTATTTAGCAGATTTAGAACATGTTCAGGAAAATCTATATTGAGCTTACCTATATGCAGATTTTAGAATTTGAATACTATCAACTCTAAAACTCTCCATAGTCCTCCTGTGCTCTATGCGCTCCAAATCAGCATGCATGGGGAACTTCAAGGTATTTTCCGCCTGAAGGTATAAATTTTCAGTGGACCAATGAAAGGTAACATAAGTTCGACATCAGATTGAAATTTAAAGAGTTCTGTTTCTTGTCAGGTAATTACCTCTAGATCATTATGTTGTTGCAATATATCCCCACTCAAAGCCCTGCTAGAGAGTTGTTGTTTAAGAATATGACTTGCTAAGGAATTTAGTCTCTTTAGATCTAGCTCATTTGAAAATATCATGACTTGAGAAGCCCGATATAACTCAATAGCTGTTGCACCTATATCTTGTAGACTTTCACCCACTGAATTGAAGAAAGGATCTTTATTGTCAAGTTGAGCTAGTACATCTAAACATAAAAAACTCAGTGAGAGTCCCAATAGATAGCTACAAATAACCCTATTACTATTATAGAAATCATGGTCAATCATTGTATCTAGTTGAAAACAAGTACCCGAAGAGACATTGTATCCGTAAATACGCAAAAGCCGAAATGCCATGGCACATGTTGCAGTATCTAAAAATATTTCATCATCATCCTGTAGCCAGCTTCTGTATGTTGCCTTAGGTCATATGTTTTACTGATAATCTAAAATTATACATGAAGAGAGTTTTAGTTTGCATCACCTGTATGTTTCATCCAAAATGTTCTTTATTTCATCTCTGAAATGTCGAGCAATGCCTAATCTCTCAACATTATCTACCAGTGACAAACAGGTCCGCAACCTCAGAGGATATGCAGTGGGTACTGGAATGATAGACATCAGACTACATGAGAAAGAAACCATGATAGGAATACTCAATCCAACTCAAATATAATCTTTTTCCAACATATCTGGGGTCAGCTTTATGAAAAAAATTATTAATTTAGGAGACATGCATATACAGATGATAATGATAATAGAAAAACAATAGTACTATATAGAGGAGAGACAAATAAATCGGAAACAACCATGATGATGATCACCTGCATTGCCAAACATTTCTATGAGCGACCACAGATAATCAAGGCCCTTTGCATTGTAACCATGCATTAAAGCAGCGGCTGTAGTGGATGGTGAATTAAATAAAGAACCATTCTTCCTTTGAAATTTCATGATCTCTGTCCAATCTTGTAATTTTCCCAATCCTTCTGAAACATAAGCTAGGTAGGCTCTGTTTCCACTAAAATTTGTTGAGCATCTGAGGTGATATATCACTGTATGTTAGCAATGGCATAGAACAAAGTCATGATTGTAATGTTCGAATATAGATACATCATCATGTACAACAAAGAAGAGAATGAATATCACTAGTAATGCCTTCCAAGGTGTTATGTCTGACAACTGCATGTCTATGTCATTATTACAAGGATAATGGATACGTGTTAGTCCCATTAACTTATTATGTACATCAACTCTGCGCGAGTCAATTATAAAAGAGATCATTTATATATGTGTGGCCTCATGGGCTACATATGGAGTTAATTTAACAAATCATTTCAAATGTTTACAAAAAATACTATATTTTGTTATATTTTAATATATATGCACTACTGAGATCATGTATCTGACTTCTTGAAGATGCCTTGTAAGACTTCATGTACAGTTGTTATGTACATGCATGTTAGTTCCTTGTTAGAGAGGCAACCAGACTTCAAAGACAATATAGCAATGCTTTCATGTAAATGTTGAAAACCCTAGGATTTCATTTGGAGCTTGCTTCAAGGCCTTTTACATGTCATTTCATCATGTTGGTTCCTTGTCTTGATTGCAACCAAGAGTACACCTAAAATATATCTATACCATCATCCAAATCACCTTATCTGAGAAGATGAGGGGTCAAAATAGAAGGAACAAAGTTCATGTAGGTCATTGAGCAAATTATTTATAAGTAACATTATTCATGAGGTGCAAGAGATTTCCAACAGACTGATGTCACGTACAGCCCAATAAAATGTATCACACACTTGCCCAAGGTATGGCCTTTATTTGTTGGAAGGAAAATGCATATGCAAATACTATTTGAAGTGTATAAAAAGTGCAACAAGAGTGTAAAATTGATAGAACATTGACCTTCCCAATTTGTGTTTAGTGCTAATCTGTCAAATTATAGCACAATATGCTTTGATAAAGCAAACCTTTCAGATATATGGTTTTCAAGAACAGAGGAAATCTTATAATCAGAGAGTGGCATAAGTTTTGACATAAGAGATTAAACTCCATGTTGCACGTTCAATATCCATGGATATTCTACACTGAAGATTACAAGGTGAAACAAAATGAGAATATCAAACATATGTAAATTAAAAATTCTGATACCTTTTTAATTCCTGGTCTCGCTTCTGCATCATATCATCTATGGTACTCGAGCTCAATGGAAGATGTAAACCCAAGTCATTGGCATATCCAATCATACCAGGAAAAATGATATTGAAACCAATTGGGGGGTGCTGGTTTTCATCAGTGGCGAATGAAACATTGGACTTAATAAATTGGATCCCTGGAAGAAATTGACAAAGCTAATTTATAAGAAAACAAATCAAAACAAAATATATTGATATCACAAAATTTAAATGAGGAAATAAAATGGGCTAGCATGGCACCCTTATTCATATGTTCCTCGCCAATATTCCACCGTTTAAGTGCCAAAACACTGGCCAATGTGGAGGAGAGAGAATCTTTCATCAAAGATGGAATATGACCGGGCAAGCCCCATGATCCATCAAGATGCTGATTCTCCAATAACCATTGTAGACACTTAGGGAAACATGGAGATTGAGGAGAATTTGACGATGGAACCATGGCCACCCAAGCAGTGTCATAGGAAGACATGGAAAACTCCACTTTGGACAATTTATCCCTTGTTCTTTCTTTTGGCCCTTCAGCAAACTGGAATGTGAATCCATCCAGTGCTGATCAGTACACCTCAACATGAAAATTAGATGAAAACCATGTATATGAGGCGTGAAACATACCATAACTGCATTAGTTGCTGTAATCGCCATGTGTGATCCAAGATCAGAAGATGCTGCATAAGAAAAGAAACATGAATAATAATAATAAATGAAATGTTAGACATACCATTTGTAGAACATGTAAAGAAACTGGGACAATGGAAGGCTTTTATGAACACGTTAGTTACAAATAGGCAGTTCTTTTCTGTTGGGGATTACAAACTCAAATGATATGGAAATCCAAGATCGTCGACATCAAGTGGATTTCAGAGGAAAATAGTTTGGGGAGTTGAGATTTGATTCAAGGTAGTGGTGAGTCTGATCAATATGGGGATAAATTGGTCATGACGCTCAATGGACTTGAACGATTTCCATCACTTCCCAAAGGTCGCACAAAAAAAGAGGCAAATGCAATGTGTGAAGGGTCGAATTGGAGGTGGGGAACCAAACCACCTCTTAGTAGGTTGGCAGAGGTAATCCCTCTTAACTGAGAGGTCCTAGGTTTTAGTTCTACTCCCGCTAATTTAGGATAACATTTAACCATAAAAAAACACTTATCTACCAAAAGACGAAAACAATGGCAGAGATAGATGATGCTAGAGAGAGGGTCAGACTGCATTACATGACATTTTTTATTATTATTATTTAAGGTAGCAGCGTACGCTCTTAGGTCCAGTTTGGTTCCAAAAATTGGTGTTTCCATAAAAGTTGTTTTGAACCAGCTGTTTCATTGACTTTTAACACATTATTAAAACCAAAATCCTAAAAGTTAAATTTCAAAAACCCTGTTTAGAAACAATTATCTAAAAACTAATTTTGACAAGGTTCCAAACGATGCCTTAATACAATCCATTTATCTAAAAACAAATGAGACTGCATCAAATCCATGTAAGAAAACACATATGAGCATTGACATTCACTCATCCAATTTTATTATAATCTTATATAACTCATACACGAAGAGGATATAGAAATAGCCCAGCAAAACCCAAGACCAACCTTTTGAGCACATGAATACATACACTTTTTTATAGGAGACTTTACTCCCCCAATTCTCCTGTGCTCGGGTTGCTATGGTTCCACTCTTCAAAGGGGAAAAATAAAACATTAGATTGACACGCATTTGATTTGAAAACACATTGTGAAAACTTGCTTCTATGAAAGGGTTGCGTTGGGGCGTCGTAGATGCAGATTTTTAAAACGTTGTTTTTAAAATGTTTTGCAACTACAACCTTGGGAATCTCTCTAGAACTACTCAAACTGTTGCTAAATATCACCACAGACAGGAAGAATACTATAGTAAAAATTGATCAATGCAAGCTTTCATAAAACTTCAGTAAATGCTGTAACTAAAGGAATAATTAGACCATCACCACAGATAAAAGAGATCACAATGGTAAGAAAAGTGAAATGCATTTGTATACCTTTCTTTGTTTTAAGATTTTCAGAAAAACAAATGCCTTAGCTAAAACCTCATAAATAGTTAAACTCCAGTGTCCGTGTAATAGAATACTTTTGCCCCTAAATTTATTAGAACCTGAACATAGTATGATTATTATTCAACCTAACTGTTGTGACTATAGGAAGTGATAGACCCATACAATATAACGTCAATCAAGCACATAAGGGTCCTAATTACAAGAACACAATCCCATCTAGCAATATATATGAAAATAACACAGCGAAAAAAAATGAGCAGAAGCATGATTTTCTCCATGTCTTTCAAGATACTTTAAATGCTAAATTATTATTGTGGGACTTCCATGTTTCACATGAATTGGCTCACAAAGTAACAAAAATTCAAGGACAACTTTGGCCTAGTTCCTGGTTGAATTGGTCAGTCTCTTGGACTAGCTCCAACTTGAGAGGGCCTATCTACCAAAGCATAGGGTGTTTAATACATTGTACCCACCCATCATGTGCAAAAACATATGGAGGGAGTCCAAATCACCAATTGATTACTCCTACAGACTACACCACACACACATTGCTTTCTCGGGAAAACTTTGATCATGATATGGCTCTTCATAATAACAAGTAATACAAACAAAAAACAAACCACCGAGAGATCCTGGTTCGAGTCTTACTCATGCTGATAGGAGTGGAGAATATTTAATCATGAAAAACAAAAATACAAAATACAGGGAAAAAACAATTATTAACCAAAAATAATATTTTAACCAAGTTGAGGATTAGTGATGAGAAAATGGGAAACAATGCACTACATTCATGGATAAAGTAAAAAGCTTTGGAGTGGTAAAGAGTAAAGACATTTCTTAAGCAATTTGAACATGAAATTTTTCTGTTTCAGTACTGGGAAAAAAACAGGAACATAAACAAAAAAAAAAAGTTGTCTTGAGCTTTATGCATAAACAAAAAAAAATGGTTGCCTTGATCTTTATGTAAACCTCCACAGATGAAAAACCAAAAAAAAACAACCAGTCTTAACAAAGTCAGTGAATGTTGTGGCTATAGAAGGTGTGGCATCAATTATTTTCTCATTCAATTATTTTTAGGTTGATAAGGAAAAGCAAAATGTTTAAAATTTAATCCTTAAATTATCTGATCATAAGCCCATATGGGTTTTGAAACGCTTCATATAATCAATCTATTATTCAATTACTCTCCTTTTGTGTAATTATTGTCAGAAGATTATCTCCTACAAAATGTTATAATTCATAATCAACAAGAACTTCTTTAGAAAACTGATTCCAATTGGCTCCTAAGAGTAATAACAATTTGACATAAACATTGTACACTTGTGAATTGTTTTTGAGCAATGGAAATTTAGTATATAAGCAGAAAAGGTAAGAAAGAAATATTCTATGAAGGAAAAAAATAAGAGTTCAAATACCTCATAGTCGCAATATGAATTAAGGATGTAAGCAAACATTCATTTAATTTTGGTACTTACCACCTCATGTGTTCCTATGGTACTTCCAACCAGATTAGCGAGACAAAGAAGAATCTGTTAAGAAAAAAACAATATTTAAAGTACATTCTAAGTTAATCTGTTGAAAGTAGTCAATCTAGTGTTGTTCTTTGCTGGATGTTTTTTTGGGAAACTCATAGGAATTCTGCTGGATGCTATCTAATGGTTGTCATCAATTTTTTTTTTGTTTTTTGTTTTGTCTCTAAAATGCATCATGCTGTCAATTCATTTCTAAAAGATCTAGCATACACTGTGATAGTCAGAAAATATCTTATGATGGTAAGTACATTTTTGTTAGATATCTACAATTGAGATTGAGGTAGACTAATGTTGCAGTTATTTAAACAACTCATTAATTGGACGTAATATACAGATTCCACTTGGTATGCGTAACTAAGTTAGATTTTCTGTGCAAACTATTTTGGATTCTAAATTTAAACCAAATGAACCTTGAAACCTATGAACTGATTGGATATATTGAGCCATCTTGACAAGATGGTCCAGTGGCACTAAAAATGGAGAATGATATGCGCAGTTTGATATGCGCTGTAGTTTACTGTCTAGAGTGTTTGTTTGTGGTTGGAAAAGGTAAACAGAAATATTTATGGGTGGAGGAGGCTGTTGCATTGCGTGGTGTCCAAGGCAAGGGAGAGACCTAATTGAAACAGAGATGATGGAGGTAGGAATTCCTCTAAGCCTACTTTTGCATGAGAAGGATGACGTGAGGTGGAAAAGGAAGGCATGATGCAAAAATATGCAAATTATATCAGATTTCTTCTTTCCATTTTTTGAGTAACAAGATAGAAAGGAAGGCTTTGCCTTCATACAAATGTAAACATAAACTTAACAACACAGTACAACATTCGATTCGTGAAGAAATCCTCAGGGTATAAGGTTGGGCTTAATAATGAAGATGTTAATCCTGGTTAAGAACATGTGTTAATGTTATTAATATGATGTATTAATATCATTTTTAAAATTGGTTTAAAAGTTAACTAAACAACCAAAAACTATCTTTGATGTTTCCCAATGAGAATAACATAATAACCTACAAAAAAAAATTACCTATTCAGAAAGGTGAATAATCTTATGTCACTCCTGAAAAAAAAAATGTGTTATCTAAAGAAGATATTTTTTAGAAATACAAGAACCGAGAAAAAGAAGCCATTTTAACTCTACCTAAATCGAATGACTGCAAGGAACTATACACTCAGTATACTACTCTTAAATTCAGACATTGTAAGCCTACCCAGTGTTGCCGAACATTTTTTTAGGGATCATTACCAAATGTGTAGATTACTGGTAATTCAAAACAGAAGACACGCATATATGCAGAGGCAAGATCTCACACAGGCTCAATGGAAAAAATTAATTTACATGAAAAACCTTAAACCTCTTATTAGACACGCACAACAAACCCCATCAAATCAACTTACAGATAACCCAAACAAATTTAAAACAGATAAATCTTCATATGAATTACCTGCGGCATCCCCTGCTCCGGGGTTGCAGAGGAGGCCGTGAAAGCCAGGGCTGTGCATGTCCCCGTGCATCTGTCGAACTCGATTGACGAGACCGATCGGACCTAGGGTTGTGGAGGAGACCGGTGGTTTGGATTTTTGTTTCCTATCTGGAGAGGACGGTTTTAATTAGCGGAAGAGTGTCTCGTGGCCGATGTGGGTAACAAATCGACGGAGAGTTGAAGAGATGAAGAAGAGGATCAATTTTTTTTTATTAAGGGTAAAATCCATATAACCCCCTGTAATCTTCCGGATATTTATATTAACCCCTCTGTAAGCTCAATACATTCATATTACCTATGTTAATCTTTGTTATTTTTTTAGGGCTAATTAAAAGAATACATATTTGTTAAACTTTGTTTAGAAAATGAGATATGGATTGAATATTGCACTATGTGAAAAAAAATTAATAGCAGGGGGTTATTCACATTTATGGTATGTTTACAAGGGGTTATATGGATATTTACAAAATTACAGGTGGTTTTATGGATTTTCCCTTTTATTAATAATGAAATGCATAGAGCTTCTATCATGTATAAGAGTTTTGTGACAGTTATAGCAGTGGCGGAGCCATTTTTTTTTAAATGGGGGCCTAATGTGATTTATATAAATATTTTTCAAAGTTTTATCATTTTTTTTTTCAATAGCATAGATTTAAAATATGTATAAAATAAAATAAAAACATTCATATAAAACATATTACTAATTTAAAAAATAATTATTATATTTTAAAACAAGAAGTCATATTTCATATTGATAATTCACCAAAAAATATGTCATAACATAAATCTAATAAGCAATACATACATTTTAAATTTGACCTTAACGAAGTTTCATAGTCTGAAAATGTTGAACGATTTAATTATTTTAGATATTTACACAAATATTTTAAACTTTAAATAAATTAGTAACAATGACAATAAAGTAAAATTAAAAATTCTATATTTTCGAAGTGTTGATAGAGGAGAGGAGACGATTACAGGTGTTAGATTCCCAATTACGTATTTTTTTAGATATGAGGATTGATATTAGGAACAGTTGAGATACATAAAAAGACAAAAAGAGATTCAAAATTTTATTTTTTTCAAAATGTATACCTACGAGGAGTGGGAATTGTGCCTTCATGATTGTTTATGGGATATGAATAGAAGGATGCTTCTGTATGATATGTGATTTTGGGGTTATTTGGTTGGTCATGTTGGATCACTGTGACATAATAAGTAAGCTTGAATTGAATTGTTGTTATGATACACTTCTCCCAGATCATGTATATACGCAATTGCGAAGTTGCTCCCTGCTTTTATGTGAAATTTGTGACACAAAATGAGTCTATCTTGGTATTCAATTATGGTGACCGCAAAGAACACTGTTACACGCGGTCTTTGTATTCAGTCACCCTACATGCGGCCTCATTTCACCAACAAGAGTATATGATTTGCTAGATAAGTGTGACCTTGATATGTACAATTCCTTGGAGTATATATTTTACTGTCCCTAATGTCATCCCTATATTAAGAGCGCTCTCACACACAAGTTTTCATATGCAGCCTTGCGTGCACTACTATTTCACTAACAAAGTATATGCCTCAATAGATGAAGCATGTGATGTGATCTTCGAAATGTAGGACGATGTTCTGCGGTTGAATAATACAAATTTTTTACTTCTTTGATTAACTTGTGTTAATATAAAGCAAATTTGATTACAGAGCTGCAGTTTACAATTACGAATCTTTAGTTTTATCTGTAGCCAGTTTGATATCATCCTCATGGACCACTCTAAACTTCAGGACCTTGTGTAGGCGGGCGACAGGTTTCACTTTCTTTGATGAGGCTTGTTTTGAATCGATAATGCATTTCCCCATGAAGAGATTAGCTTCGGATGGTCCCTTCTCCTCATGCACCACAGGTCCACATTCTGCGAAGTTTTAGAACAGGATAAATGACCAGCTAACAGAAGATGGCTGCACAATCGCCTACTGGGAATGAAGTAGCTACAGATTAATGTTGCATAAAAGTTCAAAACATACCACTTTCGGAAAATACAAAGCATGTTCCAATGGTTTCTTCGTATTCCCCAATCTGCCAGAAAAAAAAAATTATACCGTTATGGAGGCATCAAGGCTTGTAATAAACTCAGACATGCTTCATCATAAAACTTTGTTAGAAAAGCTAACATTACCAGAACACAATCAATATTTGTATAAAGTGTGATTAGATGCATTTATTATGAAATCAGAACATTCAAATTTAAATCTGCATAAAAATTTGAGGACTTCTCTACCCAGGCTTTGCATGACAGTGACCATGATGAGGATGTTTTATATACTGCAGAGAGGACCCTAATTATTGATTTCATGCCCTTACATGAAGCAAGCAAAGTTGGGGTGGAGCACAAGATAAACATGATTTCAAAGTATGTGAAGGGTGGCACTCCAAATTTGAGAAAGGTGCATGCCAGTAAGAACTATGGAAACCCTTTCACAGATATGGCAGATTATAGATAGTCTCTCATAGCTAGAAATCTATGCAGAGGGAGAAAAAGTAACGTCTAATGCTTATATTAATTTGAATTCTAAGAAGACAAATATCTTGAAAATTAAGGATACATTATCTTAAGCTCAATTCTTTGCATGCTTGGCACTTGAGCCCAGTTTCCTCAACCAAATCTCAACCATTACAATGTCAATGGGAAGATCAGTTGTCATTAATCAAGAGTCAAGAGCTTGGCTCAAAGCTATCAACTGAGGAGACCTTCAACAGAAAAACATGAAGGACCATTGACTATGAAATTTCTAAGGTGATTTATTATTTCATATAGAATATTGTCTGCTAAGGTTTGGATTTCTTGGCAGTTAATCATTGTGTTTTGATGGACATGTTATCATCAAACTAAACTTTAAAAGATATTACCAGCTACACTGTAAGGTATGGAAATCAGATCATGTAAAAACAAATAAACACCATCTTCACAAGTCATCAGAACCAATCAAACCAATTCCTTTGCAAATGAAATAATCGGGTCAAAGAAAAATATGGGTGAGAAAAAAAAATCATCAGTATTGTAAGGTTCAGGTCCCGTTTTCTTTATAAAAGTTCCAAATAAATACAAGAACAGATCTCACAAGTCAATAACTCACCATCTTCAAATTAACACCAATGACCAACATTGGGTTCAGTGTGTCCAAGCCCTACAACACATTAAAAGAGACGTTATGCTTAGTATCAATGAATTTAAAAATTGAGGGTAACAAAAACATATCTTCTCTGATATAAACCAATAAACAATCAAACAAGCATTAAAATGAAAACCACATCCATCAAATATGCAGTACAAAGTCTACCAAACTCTTTGTTT
Source organism: Acorus gramineus (assembly GCA_030737835.1). Taxonomy (NCBI): domain Eukaryota; kingdom Viridiplantae; phylum Streptophyta; class Magnoliopsida; order Acorales; family Acoraceae; genus Acorus; species Acorus gramineus. Next base: position 11,263,028 of record CM060857.1, on the reverse strand, counting down.
GGTGACCAGGAACCCCAACACTAGTCATGGAAAATCCCCGGATGCACGTGATCAACCACAAGCCAGATGCACTAGGTAAGTCTTGGGGGTTCAAACTCAAGGCCTATGGGGAATACCTATAATCTGCCCAAAGAGCCAACCTGTGCGGGTTATCTACGAATTATTTGTATAGCCATCCAATCATAACTAAAATCGACGCATTCTTTAAAGACCATTACATAAGAATGGCATATAAACAGTCATTCTTACAGTCCTTTACACAGTCCTCACTTTCTCCAAACCCAGTATATACCAGGTTAAGCTAGTATATACTAGGTTACAAAATGCGAAAAGGTACTTCATATTTTCTATAAAGGTGTGTACTTTATTAGACAAATACATATTTTTTTAAAAAAAATATTTGTCAGTCTGTAAAAAGGAACTGCGCAAACAATTGTCCCTAAACATATTCCATTCTTTAAAGACCACTACATCATGAATACTAAAAAAGGCCAAGTCCGTGTTACTTACAGAAAGAACGTACGGGGCGTTCGCCGGGATGTCACGTTGTACGCAGACGTTGCCGAGATCAAGCAACACGAACTCCTCATCTTCTTCTTCATCATCATCATCATCCATAGCTTTAATAATTTGATCAGAATCTCTCTCCTTCTCCAGAGAACAACTGAACTTAGGAACACCAAATTGAAAATTATGAATATAAATAAATTTAGGGATCCATAACGGATGTACAGAACAATAAAGCGGATACGAAATGCTATAGAGATTCAGAATCAAGCGTAGATTTAAACAAACAACAAAGAATTTTTTGCTCCTTTAGTATTTCCCCTAACAACATCTCCTTTCACTCCATGAAAATATCTGTTTGTTCTTGTTAGAGCAGAGGAGGAAATATTAGAAGTGCATGAATTTGGAAATGATCCAACTTGCCTATGATTACAAGAAGTTCAATTTTATTTATCCAATCATATAAATATAGCATATCACTTTTAGATTTCTTTCGCATTTTTAAATGCCAACGTTTTATTGAGATAAAATAAGAATAGGGAAACATTATATTAAATTTTTTTTCTTTTATTATTCTTGGTCAAATCTTCTCTTATCAAGAGGGGCAAAACTCGGCCCCAGGACCCCTCGGTGAAGAGGGGTATCTCTACCAATCTGCCAAAAAGTGGTTCAGTACCATTATATTAGACTAGTTGAGGCACATGTGCATTGCACATGAATTTTTTTGTTGATAATTTAATAAATAAGATATTTACTTATATAAATATGTAAAAATGATAAGCCCTAAATTTAGATTGAACTCTAGATCATTACAAGTTTGTTATGTTTTCAAGTTTATTGGACTCACATGTAATCTCTCCTTTCATTTTGTCATCATATGCATGGCTGTCATTCTTTGAAAAAGATAAAGAAGAAATAAGAGTTTTAAAGTATTTTACCATTATAAATAGGAAATCGGTCTAAACATTAACCCGAAGATTAATTACCCAATTATGAAAACTTGAATGTATGTTATATATTTATGATGTAATTTTTTCCACTTGAACTTATATGAGAAGAGGTATAATGTGGATAAAATTATTACCTGTTTACAATAATTTGATTTAGACCAACCTCAATGAATCTCTACAGAACTTCCTGCAAAGTTGCCTCTTTCAATGCAGTTATTTCAGTAGTAGTGCTTTTAATCTCCACCAAATCCTTACTTCCTTGTTTTTTTGAGATTAAAGGGCTAAAAATGCGGCAGAGAATCATGAAGCCCACACTATAGAAAAAAAGTGTAAATTAAGACATTCCTTTGGTACGCATAATGAGGTGTAGGGAAATAGCAATGAAGACTTATAACTATACACTCAATATACTACTCTTGAATTCAGACATTGTAAGCCTACCCAGTGTTGCCGAACAATTTTTTAGTACTTATGCCAAATGTGTAGATTACTGGTAATTCAAAACAGAAGACACGCATATATGCAGAGGCAAGATCTCACACAGGCTCAATGGAAAAAATTAATTTACATGAAAAAAAAATCCTTAAACCTCTGATTAGACACGCACAACAAACCCCATCAAATCAACTTACAGAAAACCCAAACAAATTTAAAACAGATAAATCTTCATATGAATTACCTGCGGCATCCCCTGTGCCGGGGTTGCAGAGGAGGCGGTGAAAGCCAGGGCTGTGCATGTCCCCGTGCATCTGTCGAACTCGATTGACGAGACCGATTGGACCTAGGGTTGTGGAGGAGACCTGTGGTTTGGATTTTTGTTTCCTATCTGGAGAGGACGGTTTTAATTTGCAGAAGAGTGTCTCGTGGCCGATGTGGGTAACAAATCGATGGAGAGTTGAAGAGATAAAGAAGAGGATCAATTTTTTTTTTTTTTTAAGGGTAAAATCCAAATAACCCCCCTGTAATCTTTGGGATATTTATATTAACCCCCTGTAAGCTCAATACATTCATATTACCTATGTTAATCTTTGTTATTTTTTTAGGGTTAAATTAAAAGAATACATATTTATTAAACTTTGTTTAGAAAATGAGATATGGATTGAATATTTGACCTATGTGAAAAAAAATTTAATAGCAGGGGGTTATTCACATTTATGGTGTGTTTACAAGGGGTTATATGGATATTTACAAAATTACAGGTGGTTTTATGGATTTTCCCTTTTATTAATAATGAAATGCTTAGAGCTTCTATCATGTATAAGAGTTTTGTGAGAGTTATAGCAGTGGCGGAGCCAATTTTTTTTAAATGGGGGCCTAATGTGATTTATATAAATATTTTTCAAAGTTATATCATTATGTTTTTTTTTCAATAGCATAGATTTAAAATATGTATAAAATAAAATAAAAACATTCATATAAAACATGTTACTGAATAATTAAAAAAATAATTATTATATTTTAAAACAAGAAGTCATATTTCATATTGATAATTCACAAAAAAATATGTCAAAACATAAATCTAATAAGCAATACATACATTTTAAATTTGACCTTAACGAGGTTTCATAGTCTGAAAATGTTGAATGATTTAATTATTTTAGATATTTACACAAATATTTTAAACTTTAAATAAATTAGTAACAATGACAATAAAGTAAAATTTAAAAATTCTATATTTTTGAAATGTTGATAGAGGAGAGGAGAGGATTACAGGTGTTAGATTCCCAATTACGGATTTTTTTAGAGATGAGGATTGATATTAGGAACAGTTGAGATACATTAAAAGACAAAAAGAGATTCAAAAATTTATTTTTTTCAAAATGTATACCTACGAGGAGTGGGAATTGTGCCTTCATGATTGTTTGTGGGATATGGATAGAAGGAGGCTTAGGGGTAAATGAAAAATGAGAGTAAAAAATGACTTTTGTTTTATGTGGAGGGGGAAGAGTTAATTAAAAGAAGGGGTGAGGCCGTGAGGGCACATCATATACATGGATGATTTATATGGATAATAGATTATTATTATTTTTATTTTTATTTTAGGTGTGAGTTGTTACTGTTTAGGGAATTTCATATGTAGAGCCCATGATCTATGGGCCCTAATTAAATCAATCATCTACAAAAAAAAAATTAAAAGGACCTATAAAAAAACAAAAATTCCAGGGGGGTTCCATTCCTCCCCCCCCCCCCCCCCCCCCCCCCCCCGTCAAAAAAAAAAATCTATTAAACAATATTACTTACCATATAATATTAAATAGTACATGAATAGGCACCATGGATTATAATTTTTTTTCCAAACATTTGACATCCTCAAATGTATAACATCAGCTATACGTTAAACAATCGAAATGACAAATGTTCATAAACATACAACACTCATTAAAACATAAACTCTGAAAAGTCTTCCTTATTAAATGAAACAAGTAAACATAAAAACAGGAGTACGAGCAATGATATTTTGATATTATAATTTTCTTCTTTTGTTTTGGCATCCATCGTCCTTGTTGATGTCTTCATCTTCTACGTCATCGATACGCTCTATATATTGAGCAATCCAACGTCCCATAGCTCTGTCATCCTCACTTGTTTTATTAGCTTTTGTGTAGAACTCATATTTCTTCCCGACGCACGAGATCAAATTCCTATTAAATTTGGATTGCATGTCTTTCTGTAATAACATAAGAATGTATTTAGTGATTGAACTACTCTTGACGGAGAGAAAAAAAAAGGGGAGAATGTCAAAAGGGATATTTATTGGGCTATGTATATAAATTCTAGATACATGTAACTTTTTATATATATGTGTGTGTGTGTGTAACAGGTGGATCATAGATACATGTAATTTTATATATATATATATATATATAGGGCGACGTTGGGGTGCGACCGTGCGCACGGCTCGTGCGCCCGTCCGAGGGCCATGCGATCGCTGGTCGTGCGATCGCACGGTCCTCGTTTTTTTTTAAAAAAAAACAAAAACGAAAAAAAAAAATTCGCACGAAAAAAAACGGGGGTCGACAGGGGCGACGGGGGTGACGGTCGACGGGGGCGACGGGGGTCGATGGGGGCGATGGGGGCGACGTCGACGGGGGTGACGGGGGTCGACGGGGTCGCGGTCGTCGTCGATGGGGGTCGGTCCGTAACGTCGACGGGGGTTGCAGAGGGACGGGGGTCGCGGTCGTCGTCGACGGGGGTCCGTGCGGTCGTCGTCGACGGGGGTCGCGGTCGTCGTCGACGGGCGTCGATTTCGTCGTCGACGGGAATCGCGGTCGTCGTCGACGGGCGTCGATTTCGTCGTCGACGGGAGTCGCGGTCGTCGTCGACGGGGGTCGATTTCTTCGTCGTCATCGACGAGAGAGAGAGGGGTTTCGAGAGAGAGAGAGAGAGAGAGAGAGAGAGAGAGAGAGAGAGAGAGAGAGAGAGAGCGCGAGAGAGACGGTCGATTTTTTTTTTTTTAAAAAAAACGTGGACCGTGCGATCGCACGACCAGCGATCGCACGGCCCACGTCAGGGGCGCACGATGGGGTGCACCGTGCGCACGGTCGCACCCCATCGTCCCTGTATATATGTATATATATGATTAATGAAATTTAATATATATAGGTTAATATGGTAACATGTGCATGTAATATAATATATATTAGGATTTTGTAATAATTTAGATACATTGATTTAAACATAAACTTCATGATACAATTTATAATTTGATAAATTTTTCATTATTTATTAAATCTCTCAAAATATATAAGGATAAAAATGTGCATGTAATATAACATATATTACAGTTTTTTTATAATTTAGATTAGAATAATTTGAAAGGGTAAATATGTTTGATCAAAAATAATTTTTGATAGGAATAGATTTTCATGAATTGTTAAGGGTAAACAAAAATGTGCATGTAATATAACATATATTATGGTTTTTTTATAATTTAGATTGGAATAATTTGAAAAGGTAAATATGTCTAATCAAAAATAATTTTCGATAGGAATAGATTTTCATGAATTGTTAAGGGTAAACAACATGTAATTGAAAGGGTATATATTAATTTTTTGTTCAATTTTATCTCCCTTACATATTTGTATATTTTTTATTAATAATTACAAACATAGGACTTCTATTTTATATAAGGATTTTCTAAACGTTACAATATAATATATGTAGATATATTATATAATTATATAAAATGAAATTGAATTTATCCCTTACATATTTGTATATTTTTTATTAATAATTACAAACATAGGACTTCTATTTTATATAAGGATTTTCTAAACGTTACAATATAATATATGTAGATATATTATATAATTATATAAAATGAAATTGAATTTATTAAAAAATTTATGATATCATGTAATTGATTGTGAAGAATGTAAAATGGTAAATACGAATAATTTGAAAGGGTAAATATGTATGATGAAATATCATTTGGGATAGGAATGGTTTTTCATGAATTAATAAGGGTAAATATGTCCAAAGGATGTTTTTCATGGATTGGTACTTTTATAGGTAGTATAGATATAGATATAGATATAGATAGTATAGATTAGTGAAAAGCATCAAAATTACAATTTAACAAAACAGGCAATTTCATTTCGCATCATGTACAATATGGACTTTCAAGTTTTGATAATATTGGGACCTCTCTCTCTCTCTCTCTCACACACACACACACACACAAGTCATTTCATGCTCAAGGAATTTTATTTTTTTGTAGCACAGTTGAGGTTTAGTATGACAAAATGTGAACATCTAACAAATTTTAAGGACCAATTGCGGAAAGAAATATCAAGAAATACGAATAAGAATTGAAAAACTTGTGCTTCAGCTGAATCATTAAGTGATAAATTATGTGTTGGACTATAGCATAATAGATCACAATACAAAAGGAAGACATTTTAATTTCTTTATAATCGAAAGATGTGACCTTTCGGAAACCTAATCACTCAAGAAAAATGTTGGAGACAAAGACTTCATGTTTGAAGTCACAAACAAAGCACATAATTTGGATCTTTACGTCTTGATAGGTATGGAAGAAAACAAGAATCCATGATATGGAGAAATACCTTTTTAGTTCAGATTTTCAATTGCTCTTGATCACCTCCTTTGATCTTGCTTCAATGGTTGAACCTCTTCTATTCACTTGATATACACCTGGAGAAGAAGAACTCAAAAAGATATAACCCCTCAAGCACCCCTGCTTCTCCCCCTCTTCTTTTGATGAGTTAAGTGTGTGTGTATTTCTCATTCCATACACATATAAGAAGGATAGGATGCAGGGTGGACCTTTTTTTATGGGTTCATCATATAAGGACTCATAACATGTCTTCTCATCAAAAACATTAAATTGATCATAACACCCTTGATACTCAAATACATAAGTTAACCTCTCATCAACCATACTTATAAACAAATGGGGGCAACCTTAATTCACTGCTTAAACACAAATCCCCATTTGTTAAGCTATGTAAGAGTTAAATGTGATTCTCTTTAAAATAAAATTTATTTGAAAAAAATAAAACATTGATTTCTTAAATCACAAATACTAACAAAAAAAAAAGTACTGCAAATACAGAGAACGGCTGCGGTGAGAAAAGGCGGCGATGGGGAGACCTTCGAGCGATGCAGTGATGGGGGCTTTGTGGTGAAGGAGACACTATTGGACAGGGAGAGCAAAAAGGGAATACAAAGTGGTGAGGGTTCCACGGGCGGGAGGGGTGAGGGAGATGCAAATGAATTCATTGAAGGGTTTTCAAGAATACGGGTTAAAGTATGTCAATTATTTGAAAAAATCTGAATCTGAATTAAATTCGTATCTGAAAAATAAAAAATATCTGATATTCAATGATCAGGAGTAGGGATATGGATATCAATGACATATATTAGAAATATATATATTTGTATTATTTATTGTTTATATTTGTTATCTTGTATGATTGATCACAATCGTGATATATAATATTACTATTAAATTTTCAATATATAAAAGAGAGAATAGATCTTAAAATCTCAATTTTAATTTTTAAATATCTCTAATGTAATGTATCATTTGATTATCCAATTTGATGTTAATATTTAGACATATCATTTATCTAAAAAAATAACTACATCCGATTCGTCTTCGAAGACATCCAAATATGAAAATTAATATCTGAATCCGAAAGTTAGGATATAAATATTAATGCATCTCATGCGTATCCTTCCTATTAACGAGCTTCCAAGATGATTTCAAATTATATACTTAAATGTGTATTCAAACTTAAATTGGAATAAAAATCACCCAAAATATCATCAACCATTTACCAATACTCATATCAAATCAAATTTTTACTTAAATATTTTATACAAATCGAGAGACCTAAACAACCTTTACCCAAATTTTCAATAGCTATTTTTTTTCTTCTAACTCTATATTTTTTAAAAAGATTTAAATAAAATACAAAATTATGACAAGGAGAAGTAATTCCTACTACACGTATCTTTTCTCAATGGGTATTGATTAAAATTGAAGGATTCTTATTCTCAATTTCAAGATGGATCCAGGCTCCACCTTGAAAGGGAAAAATCCAAATAACCCACTACAAACTGTCTTAAATCTATCGAGTGCTGCTACACTCAATTTTTTTCTCAGTCTAAAACACAGTCCTATATACCACATTAGAAATTCAATGAAGCATATACCTCGTTAGATGTTGTATATACTACATTAAATATTTTATTACACCTATTAAAAATGGGTTCATTTAACTCGAAATTGAGCGATATATACTTTTTATCAAAGCATATACTTTGTTAGATGATGTTTACTATTTTAAAAAAATTGAAAACATGTGAGGTTTAAGTTTTGGTCGATGAATGTGAGTGAGTGTAACATTTTCCAAATCCATATAACCCCCTGCATTTTCCTAAAATCCATATAACCCATGAAAACACATATATAAATCCAAATAACCCCTCAAGTTAAACTTTTGTTGACAAATGAAAAATATTCTGCAAATATTTTGTTTGATTAACCCTGACTGAAAACACAATATTCCAAAACTTTTTATAATTTGTTAAAAATGCTAAAAAATTTCTGTAAATTGTTATAAAATAAAAGAAAAAGAGATAGAAACACAAATATAAACACAAAAGATATTTGAGGACAAGAGGAAGTATTGTTCTTCAAGAACTTCTCATTTCATTTCTCATCTATTCTCATTGATATTCTTCATGTTACACAAGCCCTCTATTTATAGGGTCACAACCACAATGATAGGAAACCCAAAATACACACCAAGATAAATGCATACACAAATGCATGAATTACAACTTTAATATAGTACATTATACCAAGATGAATCTATTTATTGTGTGGTCATCCACAAATATATGCATGTATCTTCAAATGCATATATTTATAACACTTCCCCTTGGATGACCATTATACAGAGAATATGCCTCGTTAAAACCTTACTAAGAAAACCCTGTGGGATAAAAACTTAGTGAAGGAAAAAGAGTACAATATTCTTGTGCATGTTTTCATATTGCCTCATTAAAACCTTGCTAGAAAAAACCCAATGGAAAAAACCTGGTCGAAGGAAAAAGAGTACAGTACACAAATATTTTTGAATTAAATTACTCCCCCTGTTTTTAGCATGAAGATATTTGAGTCGAGGCTTCCAATGTTTTGCTTCAGCTTCTTGAACATCGCGGTTGGTAATGCTTTGATGAATAGATCTTTGATGAAGCCTCCTTTTAAATCATGTTATACATGTAATGTTTTCTTCACGATGAACGTTGAATTATATTTAACCACTAGAAAATCATTTTAAATATAATAAACCCGTATTTGTTTTTTTTTCAAAAAAAAATCCTTTTCACAATACCAATATTTTCATGTAAAATAACACTTGGCCAACAAGTTAACTAAAAATACAATATCTACCTTGTGCGAAATATAATAAAGCACTTACTGCACTCGTATATGCTATTTGCACTAAGATATGGTATTTCAGGACCAAGAAGTTTTTCATTATTTTCTTATGGATGAAAAATAGTCCTTATTTGTGTCAAATGACTTGACATATATAAGAAAACTTAATGGATTGATATTTACTTAATGGATTGATATTTGTCTATATTAAAGTTTTTTAGAACTTTTCTGTATTACATTGTCTGATGGACAAGGATTCTACTTGGATTTTGCTCAATCTGTAAGCTGGGACAATATCTTGTTTTTCCAATATTTTCATTTCGATCAACTCTTTCTTTTATGTAAGCTCTTCAGAAATCCCTATATATTCAAATCATGATCATATACTGTAATAATAGCAAATCCGGATTTCAATTTCTTAATAAAAATACAAGAACAAATTAGATTGTTCTCATACCCTTCTTTCAAAAAAAATATTCACTTAGGTGATTGTTCCAATGCGCCCAGATTGCTTTAACTCATGTAAAGATCTTTTGATAGAATACATGCTTCGGATGTGTTATTTGTTTCAGGCATTTTAAATCCTTCAAGGATCTTCACTTTCTAGTGTTCCGTATAAATATGATGTAACTACATCCATTAGAAGCATATTCAGTCCTTTTAAGACTGCCAAAGTAATTAAAAATCAAAATGTGATTTGCATCTGTCGCAGGAGAATATAATTTTCATAGTCAATATTAGGTATCTGTAAGAAATCTTGTTCCACAAGACATGCTTTATATCTCACAATTTAATTTTTGTCATTGTGCTTTCTTACAATGCCCATTTGTATCCTACAGGCTTTACATTTTCAGTTGTTTGGACAACAGGTCCAAATACTTCACATTTCGCTAGCATATGTAATTTTACCTGCATTGATTCTTTCCAATTTTTGGTCAATAATTTTTACGTCGACATTCTACGACGGTTCATGGTTTCGGATCCTCACTATCTTTTATAATAGCAAAAGCAACATCATATGAAATATACATTGTCGACAATGATTTTATTATATCTCATCTTTCTTCTTTATGATTTAATGAGATCTCATATTTACATTTGCCTCCTCAGGGGCTACCTCTTCTGGGGTTACATCTTTAATTAGAAAGATGAGATTGATCAATTTGCATTTGCTGCTTGTATTGAGGTCTCTTTGTGAGCACTAATCTCTTTATCTACATTCTCGTACCTTTCTTTCTGAGAATTGATTTTGTCTTTTACATTAATCGGCCGGCCACACTTTTGGCATTCCTTATATTCATACACTGAATATTGTTCTAAATCATGATTTTAGTAGCTATAGAAAAATATATCATCAATGATCACTTGTTTGCGATACCACAAGATCTTTTTGTATTTGTATAACATATGGAATTTCCTCATTTCCATGTATATCCTTTGGGGACATGTCACTTCAGGGACATATGTTTCTTCGGATATTTTATCTTCTGCAGAAGTTAATAATGTAGATCTTACAAGTGTTTCAGGCTCTTCTGGAGCATTATTTTTCTCTTTCAGGGAACATAATGATCTTTTGAACATATATGTCTTCTAAGCTTCAGGCATGTTTTGTGAATTATTTAGTCGGCATACTGATAGTTTTTCAGTAAGAACACTAATCTGAACATTAGTTTTTACAGTTGAATATGTGACATTGTCGCTTTTTTGTATGAGTAAATGCATCCGGCATTGATGCTCAATTTTCTATAATAAATTTCACGTCGTTCTTTAAGCGACATATTTCCTCCCCCTAACGACGGGAATATTGTCTCATTGAAATAACAATCCACAAAAATCATGCGGTAAAAATATTAACTATCATCAAGAAAAAGAATCTTCTGGTTCTTTATTATATATCCAAATGAATAGTTCAATGCATCATCACATACCATAGAACGACGATCATAATGAATATCTGAGACAATCATGCCAAATCATAAATATCATAGAACTTCTCGTTCATATGTTTTTCTAGTATATGTTTTTCTAATATAACCCGTTGGGAGAGACCGCAATGCTTTTCTAGTATATGCTTATGGCATAAGATATGCTTCTGGCCAAATGCTTTTCTAATGTATGCTTCTGATATAAGATAAATGATTGTCGTTCATACATAGATACTTCATAATCACAATATGATATTTGTTAAGACAGATATCCTTAAAATTCAGTAGATTCTTCTGGATTTAGATGTATACAAATTCATCGTTGATCCCTTTTTTTTTTCTTCTGATATATCTGCTCTTCTGGAGCCTTCGATCAAGTGTAATATCAAAAATAGTATTATTATTTGCATTAACGAATGTTAAACTTAAAATAAGATAAATATAAAATCATGAAAGTGCATTTCATAAAATAAAGAAAAATTATAAAAACATAAATACATAATTGACAAAGTTCTGATCATACATCAGGCACGTGACCATGTTTTTCAGCACTATGTGAACAACAATAATTTTCCTTGAATTTTAGGGCTTTGTTTTACAAACTTATTCCCTTTATTTTGCTTTTGTACAATAGCAATCCACTTCTGGTGGTTTGAGATGTTTTACAATCTCTACGATTGTTGTGCTTCCAACTGTATAAAACATGATCTCATCATTTAGCTTCCATGGCTAAAATAAAATATAAAGCATTTGCTTTGGGCAGAGATGTTGAGCCATTAAATTAGTATATATATGATTTTTCATCAAAAGTTCGTTGTTGGGCAATGATAGTATATGAAATTGATGAATAATTATTGCTTTCACTATTGCTACAGCTGGAGCACATATTTGAAGCATAATGGTCAGTTGACTTTTCATAATAAGATATTTCTTTTCAAATCATCTTATTACAATAGCGAAAGTTAATCATAATTTTTTTTTTTACATGTTTTTTTTTCTTATGATTCTTCAAGGACCCAAAAGAAAATATCATCATTTTTCTTTGTGCCTACAGGGACACAAATAGCCACTATATATTATATAGTCCTTCAGGGACAAATTTTTATTTTTAATATATGGTCCTTTAGGGACATATTTTAATAATATCTTTCACATGATCCTTAAGGAATTCATGTTATCTGAAATTTTGTATGGTTGATCTTGTAGGGACACATCTTTCACATGATCCTTCAGGGATCCATATTATCATACTTTTTTTTTTTTTTTATGGTCTTTAAAATATTCAAAAAAAAAATTTCATACCTTTTGTATGTTCCTACAAAACATTGTTCATCATAACTTTTACATGGTCCTTCAGAGACACATGTAGTCATAATATTTGCTTAGTCCTACAGGGACATATATGGTCATCATTTTTACATGGTCTTACTATGACACATGTTAATCATAACTTTTGCATGGTCCTTCAGGGCTCATGAAATTAAAAAAATTGTATGGTCCTCCTGCATGGTCCTTCAGGGACTCATGAATAATTCTTAAATATCAAAATTGACATGATAAATAACTAAATAAAAATGATGTGAAATTAAGTATTGTTAACTAAAAAATAGCAAAACAAAATGCAATTAAATCTTTCTCATTCGACAATCACCAAATTTAAGCAAGGAAGAGTTCTAACAGAACACCACTAAAACAACATTAGTCCTTTAATATGATAACATTCTAAATGATGAAATAGTTCCTTCAATGATTTAATTTAACAGATGAGAAGAGTAAATATATCATAACACCTAGTAAACATGATGACATACCTCCTGTAGATGTTGAACCATCGTTAAAAAAAATTGCATTATCAGAACAGATCTCTAATATTATATTATAGATGTAAACCAATTGCAAGGTTCCAGTAGAAGCCAACACCTATTTTGTAATTTTCACATATGAAACTTACAGTAGTTCTTCCAAAAAAATTCAATTCATGGATATAATTACATATAGCATGCAAAATTCAATATTTGTACAAACGCATGCATGATATACATATCCCAGGAATAACCAAAGAATTTATTGGAAAGATAAAACTAAATTATAATGAGGCTGCATATAAATCAATCATGATGTATGTATATATCAATCCGGTCACTTTGATAAAATTCAGCCATGCCTTTTATTTTATTTTTGTTTTTTATGAAAGAAAAATCAACAATACCAATATCAACAATGTCATGATACAAACTATGAATAGCATGTGAAGAATTATAAAAAATACAAACCATTTTTTTTCGTAATGTTTCAAACTATATAGAAACCGGACAACAGATCAAGGAATTAAGAATCAAAGGGTTATAGCTTGTAATTAGATTGATATTTCTATTTGAAATCAATAAGCCATGGGAAATAAACTATTGAATAGTTTATTTACTGATTAATTAGCATGTATCCATGGGATGATCTCAAATACTACACATACAGCAAAACAAATGGAAAAAAAAATATCGGTAAATAATTTATTTATTTTTTTTTTTTTCAAAGTGTATACTATGTTGTATGCAAAATATCAAATAAAATTCATGATGATTTGAACATCATCAACTCACCAAAATACAAACCTCAAGAGCATCGTCGTGCTGATAACGTGTTATAAAATAAAAGAAAAAGAGATAGAAACACAAATATAAACACAAAAGATATTTGAGGACAAGAGGAAGTATTGTTCTTCAAGAACTTCTCATTTCATTTCTCATCTATTCTCATTGATATTCTTCATGTTACACAAGCCCTCTATTTATAGGGTCACAACCACAATGATAGGAAACCCAAAATACACACCAAGATAAATGCATACACAAATGCATGAATTACAACTTTAATATATTACATTATACCAAGATGAATCTATTTATTGTGTGGTCATCCACAAATATATGCATGTATCTTCAAATGCATATATTTATAACATAAATAATGATTTTACCTCTCCAAATAGATTATAAAACCCTATCTAAAGGGTTAAAAGCGTCATTTATAGAGAATATTTCACATTTTTAACACATTACAGATGATTTTTGATATACTATATTTTCAATCAGAGTTAACTAAACAGAATATACATATAATATTCTCCATTTGTCAATAAAAATTTAACTCAAAAATCTATTTAGATTTATATAGATGTTTTCAAGGGGTCACATGAACTTTATAGGAGGTTATATAGATTTTTCCCTTGTTAAAATGACCAAAGAAATGAACTTCACTCACATTTTCCTTTCACGGATGATGCATACACTATTTTTCAAAACAAAATGATGAATTTTCACAAAGAATCCAAGATTCCATGGACTAAAAGGAGGTTATGTTGATACAAGGCATTTTAAAGTTTAATAAAAGGCACATAGAAAACAAGTACTGTCATAAATTGTTTTGTTTTACCCATCTCCAATTGGTGAGATGGAAAATCATATCACACCACATCATATTATTCTCCTTCCATAAAATTACATGTTCCAATCCACAACATCCAAAGCATTCATGAAAATCCCACAACAGATCACATCACACACACACACACACAGCGCGTGTGCACACAAGCGTTCTTTGTTGCCACCCCAAACACCAGAAAAATAAAAAATTACACTGACAAAATATAAGTTACATCGATACAGAAAATACAAAACCAAGAAAAAAATGGCACCCACAACATTTAAACTACAGGGTCTGGAATCCTGTTCTTCAGATACTTCAGAACAGCTTTGGTTCCCTGGTCTAAGATAGCACGCCGAATGCTGCACCATAGAGGATTAGACAAACAATTATGTTTCAATCCATTGTTCTAGAATTTGGCGAAATGGTTTGGAAAACCAACCAATATATCTCACAATGAAGAGGTAGTATAATATCAGAAATAGACAGAGTTGTTTACGAGTTTCAAAATATTGTACAACATTGATCCTTCAATAGATCTTTTACTTGAATGGATTAATTTATTGAGACTAACTGGATTTTCAATTTCCTCTCCACTGACATCTAAGCCTATTTCACATACTCTGTTATCAATGCTGAACTTATTAATTATTATCTTGATTTAGAACAGAAGTGCATATACTTGTAAGAATGCACAAGAAAAGAATAATAAATTGTCTTGCTCTTTGTCCAAAAATTGGTTGAGTTGCTTCTCATTGCAATGGTGTGATGTGCATGCCTTTCTTATGAAGGCTTCATGATGAGTCTCTACATACTTAAAAAGTCTTTTAGTGAAGGCCTAAAGGAATAGTGGGAAAATTTAGTCCTCGACGTTTGAGGCAATCATGAGGTGTTTTGAGTTTTCTTAAACACAGGATGAGGAGTTAATCCCAAAGGTTGGGGTTAATTATAAGAAACAAATGATGCTCAACGAGCTCCCTATTTGTTGAATGAATGACGGACAAAGCAAGAACCGGTAAATTACCTTCTTAATGGATTTCCATCGAGTTTCAAAACTTGCATGTTGGATTCCAGCAAGCCCTGTCAAGAAATTTCCAGTTTAGAGAAATGTTAACTCAGTTGATGGCTGGATAGAAATAATATGAAGTAAAATGCCATGTTAGGGGACTTTTCATTAAACTGCTTTAAGCAATTAAATTTTGAACAAACAAAAATATGATTAGACTATATTTGGAAACAGGGATGCTGTAATAGATCAGATAACATACCATGAACTAAGTCATCATAAAAAAGTAGAGGAATAAATAGCTGTATGTTCAAGCTAAAAGGAGAGATGAAAAAGTAAAAGCATTTACAATCAACTTTATTTTCTGATAATTCAGCTCATTGTTTTTTTTTTAAATGGCCATATGATTGTAACAAAAGAAACATCTCAGGTTGAGCTGAAGCTCAACCTTGAGATAGAAATACTGATCCAACAACAAATTAAACTCTCTGCATCTAGTTTCCCAAAAAAAAAAGCAACTCGGCAGAGCGAACACAACTGAAATAGCACCATTAGCACAGAGAATCAATTATTTATTGAGATAGTAAAATTTAACCATTTAGGATAAAGAGATTAGAAACCAGGAAATCTAACCAGCTCCGGTGGAAGTGCTGCAATGTTGTTGTCAGAAAGGTAAAGCTCCGTAAGAGATGTTAATTTGATAAATTCCTGTAATTGAAGTAATGAGAAATGTTTCAGTCGTTGACCACAACATAGCATCAAAAACAATAAGCATAATGATAAAATTTATCAGCATTAATTTCTCATCTGTTCCTGATAATGATAGATACCAGAGACAGCTTTAAAGAATCTTGACTTGGTGGAACAAATAAATAAGTACATTGATCCAATAAGAAGTCATTCTGCTCTTTAAATTGCCTGGAAATTCATGGTTATCTCAGCTAATTTTTTAATTCATCACTGGTAACTATGGAAATTTTCAGATTCACAATTAATAAAGCTACAACTGGAACACAAAAAAGGAAAAGATTAAGGTTGTTAGATCATCATTGCATCACAATCTACACTTGAGGAAAAGAACAAGGAAATTACAGACCATATCAATTTCTAACAATTACCGTGGATATCGCCGAAAGGAAATTTTGGGTTAGGTCAAGGATCCGCAATTGCAATAAATTGGGTATTTCTGGTGGCACCTCTCGCAACTGCATTCGTCTGTGGAATCAAAGCAGGCATGAAAAATGGATGCAAGTAATATGAGAGACAATATGAGAGACAAGATGCTCCTTCTGATCAAATATACACCTCAGGTAAAGTTCTTCCAAAAATGGCAAGCTTGAAAGTGCAGGAGGATCTGGCAATGATCCTACGTTACCACTTAAGTCCAATATTTGTAGTTTTGTAAGAGCACCAAAGCCAGTTGATGGAATCTGCATGCAAATAAAATGACATTGTGGAAAGCCCAAAGAAAAGATAAACATAGATATCCTAATTTACACGAAACACACATAGGGATGGGAGTGGGATGGGGTAAATGGGAAACCCACCCTGACCCGACCCTATTGGGACAGGTTTGGTCCCTTGAATGTCAAACCCGAACCCGACCCGTCCCAATCCAATGAAGATATTGGACGAGTTTGGGATTCAAGGGCAAAGCCCGCCCTGCCCCGTTATACCCGTTTAAATCATTTATATGAAAATTAATATTTAGCATAAGTAAAACTAACCTATCATAGATTATTATTATTATTATTATTATTATTATTATTATTATAATTGATAAAATATTTAAGCATGTATCGGTAATATTATATAAGACAATTATTTAGTTTATTGTCTAAAAAAGAATAAAAAAATATTAAAAGTATTTGAAAAAGTGAGATTCTTAATTTCGTTTCCTTCTAAATGAGACGGGAGTCGCGGGACATGATATGTTTGGGTTCTTTAAAATCCCATTGAGACGGATTTGGAACAGAATAATCAAACCTGTCACGGATTTGGGACTCGTTTGAGACCAGATTTTATTAACCGGTTTGGGATTGGGATTAACCAAACCCGCCCCGTTGCCATCCCTAAACGCACGATGTCAAAAACAACATATATCCATACATCATGAAGAATGCATAAGTGGTGACATGGTTTTCGGTTACACTTCTTCAAACTTAAAATTATTGCTTCCGACCTTTAGATTGTTTGAGTTTTGTTCAACATCTACTATCCTTCAGCTAAAACTATTGTGTGATAACCCAACATTAAGGAACATGCTTCAAAAATAACCTCCCAGGCAGAACAATGTGAGTTTGAGTGAACCATGTTATGTTAAAGTACAACAATAGGCATTTCACTTTTGAAATGAAATACAATTTACCTTCCTCAAAGGATTGTTATCCAGCTTCAAACATATAAGATTAGAGAGTGACGCAATAACTTCACCAGGCCATTCTTTTATTCTGTTACTGGACAATACCAAAGCCTGCATGTAGAACGCATCCTCTAATTCTTAAAATATATAATCACAATTAAGAACACAACAATGCAAACTACAATGTTATTTATAAGTCATAACTAGTAATTTCACTCAATCACTCTTAGTGCTGAGAAGTTGAGTCAGATGGGCTTGACTTAGAATAGTAATTCTTAATAGAAATTAGTAAATTTTCACCAGAAACCAAAATTGACTATTCAAAAGTTTCCTGCTGATATATTGTAGGCATAGAAGGAATTTCAGTAACAGAAATCTTACAGCTGCCAGTCACACTCTCATGAAAGTACTCTGCACCTTTATCCAGATAGAAGTAGCTAAAATGATAAAAGATAGGGAACAATTGTGTTTATTGAAAGAAAATATTTCTTTCAAAAAACATTTGGTTTCATATAAAAAATGAAAGTTAATACATTTGTAGAGAACATTAAATACATTTCACTATTTCAGTAAATTTTCCAATAATTATAATTTTTCTCTTTTCTATTGCCACCATTTTTTTTTTTTAAATCGACTCCATGTCTGCTTTAAAAGTTTTCAGGAAAATTACAAACAAAAGGAATATGACATCAAGAGGATATCTATTACTGATATCAATCTGATATGAGGAAGCATCCTCCTCACCCCCCACTTATGCAAGAACAATAGCACCATTCCCTCTTCCAGAACATGAGAACACACAATGATTAATTCTAACAAATCACTTGAACTCCAAGGTCAACTTCTCCAAAAACATAATATGGCAATATGTAATAATAGATATTAATGGATGAGAGAATCTGAAGGAGCTGAAAGACATGACTTGGAAAAGAACTCATAGTAAGATCATAAGTTACAGCTTTTTATATTGATTTCCAATCACTACAGTATCATGCTTGGAGATCAGGAGTTTATGATGAAGACTTGTCCCTTCAATATGTTACAACTTACAAGTTACAACTCCTTTTACCAATACAGATCAGGAATGCAAAAGGAACATTCCACCACAGTCGAAACAGATCAACCAGAACAAGAGATGATATTGCTGGAATCAAGCCAAGACATTTTAATGATGGATGGCCCTTAAACCATGCCTGTGAATTGCAGAAGCGAGATCTGTTCCCCTTACATGAATATCAAAATTGATTTGTTGCGCGCGATAACGCTAATCAATATGCATTACCCTTCGTTGATGTGTTACCTTATATTTGTCAAAAAAGTCTCCTAACCCAATAAGGATAATTTGAGAAATTATTTATATAAATTTAAGGAAGATATCTGCCAATATCAGAAAGGTTTTTGAGTTCGAGTTTCTGTGCATGATAATGAAGAGATAAATAAAGATTTGCAATTATACCTGAAGTGAGGAACAAGAGGAGAGATCCTCAGGAAGCTCCTCAATTGAGTTTTTTGAAAGATCGAGCTTCACAATATCATTTGACTGCCATATTGCTGGTGGAATGCTGCTTAGTCTTAACCCAGTCAAAGAGAGTTCCTGAACATAAAATAAAGAAGACTTAGATGATGGATAAAACTAAACAGATGATACTGTGATATTTGCAAAAATAAAAAAAACAAAAAAAAACAAAAAAAAAACTCTAAATTAAGAGATCTTTTAAATTCCAGGTCATTCATTGGCTTTCAATAGAATTGGCTTCACAAAACATTTGCACTGTGGGTGACTGAACAGGATGAGTTTGTTAACAATACTTCACAGGCAGCCCGCAAGTCTCTAGTTTCAACAAGTTACAACGTGTAAATACATACATGCATGTATTTCAAACAATATTAAAATCAAATGAAGGATACACCTTAGACGACATTGATAACCGAGTTGCCATAGCAATTTGATCATCTTTAATGGTACCGCTAGGAGACCCAGATGCTGCATCCAAGAAGCTCAACTAACTCAGTTGAATTGAATCCCCTTCATTCATTTTGTAATAGAATATGGAAGAATATAACTTAACAACGGCACTGAGGGTTTAACTAGAAAGTAGAAAACAGGAACTGGAGAAAAGCTCCAGAGACTCAGAAACATAAAGTAACATTCATGATTAATGATAAAATGCTGATTGTTTTTAGAAAAAAGGAAATGATGAGACCTTCTTCACCAGAAGATAGCCTGCTTCTCAGGTACTTTAACAACGCAGGTGTCGGTCCAGAAACCAATGAACTGAAAGGAAATAAATTTGAGTATATCTGCAAATATTGTAATAAACACCTCATGCTAAAAGCCGAGCAAAAATAAAAAATAAAAACTAAAAAAAAACTATCTTCAAACCTTCTAAGTGTGCGCATAGGGTTGCCAGTAAGCACAAGCTTTCTCAGAGTAGTCATTGTTCCTAGAATTATTAATGCACCCACATTTTAGAATAATAGATATAAAATGCCGGCTGTAAGATCACGAATTAAGAACAACAAAGGAAATCTTCTAATCCATCCCAAAAAGGATCACGATGACAAATTGTCAATCAGCCAAGTGCAGAAAAAACTATCTTTATTTAATCTTCTGTCTACACAGAAAAGTATAAAATATAGCAAAAAAGTGTAAAAAACAGTAAAATGAAACTGTTCTTACATGTAGCTTGACATACAAAAGATGGTATGTTTTTAAGGCACATAAAGTTGAACAACAATATCAATCTAACTATTATTGGACATATACAAAATACAAACAATTACAAGCAGATAATGGCAGACCTTCCATTGTAATACTTAACGTCATGGTTGAGTCCAACTTGTCATAAACTATGCATTACATAATTACATTGAATCCATAATCGCATATGTTAAATAGTTAATTTGTAGATTGAACAATATAGAAAACTGTTTCTTACTGTTAATGTGAAATCCGAACCCATATTCTCCCCCATCGATTCATTTTCCCACAACTTGTCATAAACTATGCATTACACTATTACTCTTGACTCAAAATATTGTTGAATCCATAATCGCATATGTTAGATAGCTAATTCGTGCATTTTACATTATAGAAAACTGTTTCTCACTTTTAGTGACACAGTGGACCCCAAATTCTCCCCCATCATTTCATTTTCCCACATTAAATCTGTCAGTTAAACAAGTAATACAACTAAAGTTACAAATGTCATCGATGATTGCTCTTGTCAGAATTCTTGGCCAAACTTTTAAGTTTGACCGGCGTCCACTTGTCTTAATTTTCACCATCAATATAGTATCAAAGTGGAGAGAACACATCTTGTTTTGAAACAAATTATCTTTGCATCATAATGTTAGCAGTCAGTATGTGGGTAAATTTTTTTATTCAACTCAACCATGCATGGAAATGGCTAGAGATAGTTATAGCAAAGGAAGGATATGCAGGAACCAATTTCAGAGTTTTCACCAGATGAACTAAAATCAATGCATCAACAAAGACAGATATGTAGACCCAACAGAGAACTGAAATAGGTCAAATCCAACAACAATGCCTTCTAGAGTAACATAAATACATAATCTTATCTTACAGCAGTAAAAACTCCAATTTGACACGCACAAAAAAAGAAAAACAAGGATCCAAATGCAACAGTATAGGCATATATTACCAATCTCTGGTGGCAAGCCAGATAGTGAATTGTTTGACAAATCTAGGACAGAGAGAGACAGTTTACATGCTTCAACAGGATATTCTTTCAACTGCACAAAATTACAAATAATCAGCTCATAGTCGACTGCTTAAATCCTTCACAATTTCATTTATTATATAATTGTGCAAAGTAATGATATCATGGCACAACATATCATCAAAAAGCAAAGTAAAGCAAAAATCATTTTCCTTATTCCCAAAATGAATGGAGGGGTTTGAACTGGATTCAATGAAGGAAATTCAAAGAGACCAATAATCCTTTTTTCAGATTATTTTTATTATGTACTGTCAATTTTTGGTAAAAAAAAAAATCCTACAAAAGCATTTCAAATTTAACAGAAGCACAATATGAAGTAAGGATGGACGGTCACATGAAAGGACCAATAGGAAAAGAAAATGCAATGGTGGGCAAAATATTATAAAAAAGGGAAAAAATATCATATTTTAAGTATGTTACACAGAGTGCGTCAAGATTTTGAGTCAGCATACTCATGCACCTGAGAAATGACATTTATTACCCAACCAATAGCACAGTTCAACTATTAAAATCCAGATTCACTATCAGTTTAAATCTTAAATTTACTATTTTTTCTTACAAGTTAATCGGTGTGTATACTATATTTATTGTGTATACTAAGTATTTTATATAGCGTTCACTGGTAAAATTATGATCCACTGTTAAGAATCCAATTAATCAGGGCATGAAATCCTTTCCCTTGGTTTTGCTCCTATCTCCAAAAACACACTTGCAAACCTTTGTTTGCATCCAAGCCCTTCTTACAAGATAATTGCTGGTAGAGTAGGATATATCACACATGCAAACCGTATCGCATTCAGCTTCAGAAATACATATACACGGTAATGCTAAATACATATCAACAGATCAGGGATATCAGAGTTGACCAAAACTAACTCAGCTGACAGCTGAGTACATGTCAGGTGTGCATCACTCATGTACATGGTGCATTTTCATATTTGATCAGCTAACTTATTTGACTTTATTATAAAAAAAGAAAAAAAAGAAAACTCCAGAAGCAGACAATGGGAAAAGATGGTACTCAAAGTAAGATTGTATCTTTATATAGAGATGAAGAAACTTTGCAAAATAATGCAGTCTAGAGGGAAGAAAACATAAGTAAATACCTGATTCGAATGAAGGTCCAACGTTCCTAAATGAGAAAGAACTCCTATTTCCACTGGTAATGATGAAAGTAAATTGGTTCTGAAATACAAAGAAATGTATACTGAATGAAATCATTACGGCAAGGGAAAAAACCCAATGCATGTAATAATTAGGATAGATAAACAAAATCCACAGTAAAAACAGAAAAAATAGTACCCCATATAGAACTCAGTGAGAGAGCTGCAACCCTTGATTGATGATGGTATTGACGAAATTTCTGCACGTGAACATGTGAATAACGTATTTAGGAATCAGTGATTTCAAAAATGGTGCCAACTGAATCCAAATAGTACAAAAGATGTTTCAATCCACAAAATAAAGAACATTTTGATGCCTTTGCACTATTTCTGAATTTAATGAACAGTTACAACTCACTATTCTGATGAAAATCAAGGCGTATAAGTCGTGAAAGAGCTCCAATACCATCAGGAATATTCCCAAGCATATTTTTAGCTGAAAAAAAGTAAGTACGAAAGTCCGTAATTGGATACATACTCAGAAAAGTTGCATGATTTATTGCAGAAGTTTACCAGCATTTAGCTCTGTAAGCTTGGTCCATGATGCCATCAAATTTTCCGATAACATTTTCAGCTTGTTTCCCTGACATTAGCCAAAGAAACATGCTTTTGATATCTGCTATGTAACAAAAAAAGGCAAGAATAAACAAAACAAAAGTCTATTTGCATGTAAAAAAATGTGGAAGATAAAGATACCTCCACATCCAACTTCAATAGTTTTGAACAATTCGCAAGATCTTCAGGCAGTTCAGCAATGCAATTGTTTGATGCCTACGAAATTAAGATGTTTTATCCCCAAAGTGGTATAAGCTGAGAAGAAGAAAAATGCATTAGACAAGTATGAAATGTGAGGTACTACCTTGAGCTCAGACAATTCTAAGCATCTTCCAAGGCCACAAGGGAGTCCCTTGAGTAAGTTGCTTGAGCAATCAAACCTGGACACAATATGATCAAAACATGAATTCAGTCGCTCAACCTCCTCTTAGTAGGATGGTAGAGGTACCCCCTCCTTAGCGAGGAGACCTAGATTGAAATGTTGCCACCTGTTGATAGGTAAGGTTTGACCAAGAAAAAATACTTACCAATAAAAATAAAAACATGACTTCAATCAGAAATAGACATTTAAATCAAACCCCAATGTCCTTTTGTGGATAATTTCAATGAGTTAACATGTAGAAAAATAAATACTGTCCATGAATTCAATATTTAAATCAATATTGTTGTCCACCTACAAATAGACCACTCGTAAAACCTTGTAATACCAAGTTTCCTACCCCAAAATCCATGTATATGAACATCATGTGAAGTTGCACTAGTCAGTAGAATATTGCATTTTCCAACTTAAACTATATGCAAAAATTTTTCATAAAAAAACTTTATGCTTCAATTTCAAATAATTTTCTTTCTTTGGGAGACGATGTCTTCAGTTCTTGTGTACATTTTAACTTGAGCTAATGCTTTTCCACTTAGTTTAATATAGGTAAAGAACAATGTATTTTCATAATATTGCTTAGTTAATAAATGGATGCATGTGCCAATTAGGAACCTATGAAGCAATCCAAGAGGTATAATTTTTTCTTAAAAAAAAGCTCAAAGCAATCCTAACGAGCCATTGTCAGCTCATGCAACTTCCAGACAAGTTCAGATCAAGCCATTTTCAGGGTACACTAACCGATGTACTATATGTTTCATAATCGTGAGTTACAGAATTAATAAGATTGAAAATATATTCATTGGATCTATGAACTTAAGCTATATCAAACTTGAACATGAGTATGCTACAGACTGATACTCATTGAGACATAAAAACCAAGAATTATAATAAATAAATAAATAATCAAATAGCTCAACGATCAATTTGATTATTCACAGAATTGACATAGTTTAAAATATTCACAGAATTCAAAAGCACTTGGGCGGTGTTAAGGTTCTGATTGGATGGGTTTTCATTGTCATGGTTCACAGTTCACACCACCAAACGCTTTCAATTGATCTAATGGGGCATGTATAGCTAAATCAGAGATGGTTTCCAAAACACATATTAAGAATGCAAGGAGGACATTGACTTTACTTGACTAATGAAGTTGCAGCGCCAATTTCTTCTGGTATGACAGCAATGGAGTTGAATGAAATATCAAGGGACTTTAGTGCTGTAAGCCTGTGGAAGCGCCAGGCATTAGTATGACAAAACCACCTGGGAAAAGAGTAATATTCTTCATCAGACACTACGGGAGAGCTTTACTTACTCTCCTACGGCGGCAGGAAGGCTGAAAAGTTTATTATGACTTAGATTGAGAACAGTCAAAAAGGATAAATTTTTCAGGTCTTCTGTCAGCACTTCAATGTTGTTATGAGCCAGTATAAGCTTCTGTAGCTCCACTGCCTGCAAATTGTAAGCCAAACCTTAATCAAATCATATTAAGACTGCGGAGGGGTTATGAGTGTAGTTAAAATGCTCACCTCCCACCATTTTTCATCCCCTGCGCCTGGCTGCAGATTTCCATAAATCTCATTTGGTACTTCCCTGTGAACAAAGAGTAAGCAAAATATATAACAACCAAACGCAGATCCATCATTTGAAATGAAAGGAACATAAATAACATTCTTAAGCAAGAGCTATGTCAATGTTCCAAGGCAATGCCTCCTAAAAAATTTAGAACTTAGCCATTATATTCAGCTTGATGCCGAATTAACACACCTCTATTACTAGATTGAAGTGTTCATTATAATAACAAGCATGTAATCAAAACAGATTAGGACTTATTAAACCATCGATATGTCCCTAGTTGAAAAACAATTCAACATATCTTCTTTGCAGCAAGTTATAAGCAGCCACTTCTACGGCAAATTTCGACTTCTAGCGTGAATCCAATACCAGAAGTTGATCAACCTCTGGCATTGAATTCCATAGGCGAAATGCACACTTTTTGAGGTTCACCGAAACGGGTGCCGACAACATTCATCTCTTCTCGGCATTGAAAAAGTATGAAATCTCTATAGGCAGCATATATGCATATCATGAATCAAATAAAAAATTACACACACAAATGGTCCAAATCAACACGAATCAAAGAAATAGAGCTTCAAAGCTCGTAAATCATGATTTATCAAAAAAAAAAAAAAATCGTAAATCATGAAACGTGGATCGGCATTCCGATCTTCATCAACAAAAACTCTACAGATTCCACTGGTTTAGCGAAGAGAAACAGAGACGAGACTGGATCGAGAGAGACGATGAGACAAAGCAGAACCTGAGGGAGCGATTGGAGAGGTTGAGTGATCCGGAAGCCCTCGAAGCTCTCAGGATCCGATCCATTGGTTCTTCTTCTCCCGATGATTTTCGATCGTCGATTCAACTTCGCTTTCGTTCTTTCGTTCCACAGATAGCCATCTGTGAATGATGTTCTGATGCCGCCGACCCGCCGTGGACGATGTCCAATGCGAAATAACGAAATCTATGCGTCGATGTATACTTATATTACCTCTTGATGAGATGTACCTATTTAATTTAATGAGAAGACTTAGATTTGATTTAACATAAAAAAATAAAATTTATTCACAAAATAAATAATAAAATGAATCATTAGATTATATAATTATTTTTGGGTGGCAACCTATATGTCGGTGGCTTGGAAGGACAAGGGACATTAAGATGATCCACAGTAAATGAATGTGTTGTTAAAGACTTTTTTTTTTTTTTTTTTTCTAACTCCAATTACAATTCCATACGCGGATACAAAATAATTGAAGCATACACTCAAATTAACAATGGATATGTATCATGGAGATTGAAATTGAAGTTAGAAAAGAGATTGTATGTAGTAGCATTATCCTAAATGAAAATATAGAAGATTAAGAATAATATTGGGTTGATTTGGCGTAGAAGTGTAGCAATGTTAAGTGTTGGTTAGATTAATCTTTTATAATGTACTTATTATAACAAAAATCCCATTGAAAATCAAGGTATTCATATGGCTTCTTCATCATAACAGGGTGGTCACGGTGGTATGCAGAGCCAAATGGGATCTCTCCTCTTCGACCACTTGCATTTTTTGTTCGGAGGAACATGAGACCGTGCAGCATCTATTTTGTCAAGCGGTGCTATGACGGTTGGCTTTTAAACCATGGAGGACCTTTCGCAAGCGGGAAAATATTTGTACCGATCTGATGCTAGCAGCTTAGCAGCGCATGTATCCCAATCTATAGTCCCGGCTAGAACTTGGGCAATCTAGGTCACACGGAATGCAGCATTGTTTCGTGGGAAAAGAGTGTATTGGGAGAGTATGTGGGAGGCTTTTTGCAGGGGCGTCCATGATTGGGGAAGACTCTTAGCAAGTACGAGGGAGGTATTCTTTACAAATGGACGCCTAAACATTGTGGGCTAAGGTGATGGTTCTTTTAGAGGTGTTTCCGATTAAATACCTCTTCTAACTGGGATACTGTTCTTCAATACCTGTATTTTATCTTTTATTTCTGTTCTTCTATTTTCTCTAACCTCTTTCAGAGTTGTACTTCGTAATAAAAAATGAAATCGTGATAGCAATATCTATCTTTTTCAAAAAAAAAAAAAGTAATGTACTTGTAACGTCCAATGAAAGGTACATCGATAATTAATGGGCCACGAGAGGGGTATGGTTTCATTTGTAACATTGCAATTTGTTGTTGTTTATGGTACATGCGCACACTTTCATTTGGTAAGATTTTAAAGAATAAAAAATTAATTATTTTAAGGATAAATGTTATTTCATTGGATGGAATGAAAACTCCATATTTTCATTTGAAAATCAGTATAATTGTCAGTAATTTATTCTTATTATATTTTATATCAAATGGAATAAGTTTTTCCACCTAAACTAAGGGGGTGTTTGGTTGCTCTTAATTTCGTTGCTTATTGAGATTAAAGTTGAAAATTAGCATTAATTGTGTTTGGTTGGATGACAAATAAGTACTCATTAGAAACCTCAATCAATCATTTTGGACCCATTTTTTTCAGCCCGGGTTACCTCACTTAAATTACCGTGAAACGCATTACCTGATTCGGTCCGTCTATGAAAAGACGATAGTGCCCCTTCAAACATCAATATTTACATAGGGTATTTAAACCCATGCCCACTGAAACAACCTTCTCTCTCCTTCTTCTTCATGCGCCAATTCCAGCCTCTCCGAACCCAAAAGGAAAGATGCAAAAACCCTAATATCTGCCGACCTCCTTCGATTTATGGTTTCTTCTGCTCCGAAAACCAAAATCACACACCACTAAGCCTCTTTTGACAGATCTCCTTCAATGTTGTGTTGATGTTCATCGACTGAACCCTGTTCTCCGATCTGCTACCTCCTCACCTGATGCAAAGATACAGTGGCCGATCTCCCTCTCACTGTCTCCAACAAACCCTCCGACACTCCGATCTGCTTGATAGCCTCCTAGGATCTCCTCCACAGCCAACGATCTAGGTAAAACCGAGTATTTCCCCTCTATTCATGCCTATGTTCTTTAGATCTGTAGATCTAATGTCTATGATAGTTGAGTATGCATTATATTCATGTATGGCATCTTTATGTTGTGATATATTGTCATAGGTTTCCTGATTCTCATCCTGTAATTTGTAAAATAATATATTACCAAAGAAAAGAGAATAAACTTTCACTATACTGTTTAGGGTTTAATGGAGATGAATCTATAGGGTTTGATTACTCGAAATGTTTGTTTTTGTATGATGTGGGTAGATGAGATAGATAGAGGAGATTGATTGCTTTTTTTGGTGGAAAACCTGATTTTTAAAAATGGGATTGTCTGTAGATTTATCATTTTATTGATAGGTGATGCATAAAGATTTGTGGTACTATCTTTTACTGTGTTACTCTATGTTAAATGTGCTTCTCGTATACTGATCCACCAAAGAGCAAAAAAATTTGCAGGACCACGACATGACCTATGTGTTTTAAGTACCCTGTACATCACACAAGCTATATAACAGACAGATTCAACAAATGACTATGTCGATCGGTTTTTAAATAGGTAGATGAGTGTATGGGAGTTTGTGAAGCATGTAAAATTCTTTCATGCCCTAAATGATGCAATTAAGATAAAAGAAAAAAGCTATGCAACAACCAACCAGGGATAATTCAACAGTAGTGGATGTCCATGCACTAGTACCAACAGGTTTTAAAGGAAAATCTTGTTATGTAGAGTGAAGAGATTTTTGCAATATGATGATTACAAGTTATAAAAATATCCATAACTATTGTGCCTTTCCTACACTTCAAATGTTTGTGTTTCAAAGCATTCTATCATTGATCCAAAGAGCATTATTTAATTAATCCATGGCACATTAAAGTTTTATGTGCCGTGAAAGATGGGAGAGGTTGGGAGAAGTTGGAATAGACTCAAGGTTATACTAGAGGTGCTCATTGTGACCTGGGTAGCAGGGTTTGAGCTAGGCTTGAACAGCCACCTCCCAAGGGTGGTTGGTCAAACCACCTCTACATAATTTTCAAGTGCTTATTAATATGGTTCATTACATTTGAGGCTACTCTGTTGTTTTGTCACATATTTATTGAAGTTGTTGTAGGAGTGCCAATGATGGTCTATAAATATACTTTGATTATCTTAGGCACTTCTTCTATATGCTCGTTTTATTGCTTCATCCTCTTCATTTCTTTTCAATTTGTAGGTGAGAAATGTTTTTCTTCTTCTGATTTTTTAGTTGGTTTGTGTAAATGATGAAAAAATAGACATGGACATCTGATGTATTTATGATGCTTATTCTTGGGAATCTCTTCGATAACATTCTACTAATTTGTGATACAATATAGGTAGGGGTGCCTTGTATTATTTATTTGATTTTGTTGGGACATTGCCTCCAATGCACTGTTGTTGTCTAAACTATTAACCATGATCACCATTAATCACAGGTAGAAAGAAAAGTATTTATCTATGATGATCACCAGTAATAAAAATAGATGCATGTGTCAAGTGTGCAATTTGTATACTTCATCAGTTTGTGGTTCTTCTTGTGGCTTGGATCTATTTTAATTCTATGTAGCTGATGTGAGTTCACATGTTAGAGGCTTCTCTTTCATAAATGCACTTGTTCTTTTATTTTAGTGACTATATCAGTGGGTGTTGTGCTATTAGTCGAATAAACTTTCTTCTCTTCATAATGCATACAACTGAGAAAACTATGCATGTTTATACACTACTATATATTTCTATTCATGTGAATCTAAAAATTTCATTTGAATAATCTTCATCAATGTAAAATTATTTATGACTCAAAACAGCCCCCTGAATTGTTCTAAATTTTGACTACATGCTTTCATATAATACATTAATGTATTTATTCTGTGTTTCCATGTTGATTTGTGTATTTCGATTGTATGCAGGACCACCGTAATTCTTTCATGTGGATGGATACGATGTGTAGGACAGGAGGGGTCGAGGATAACTAACCGCCAATCCAAAACAAGGTGGAGAAGGATAATGCAGAACCACGGCCAACGAGGTTAATGATATTAAGGACTGACAGGGAAAATGATGTAACATTATTAGGACAATTATGGAACAGTCAAGATTGTAGCATATTAAGGATTCCCATATTTGGGAGCGTTGAAATCCTCAGATCATGTTATAATTAATCCCTATGTCAGGCCAATTAATTTATTTGACTCTTTCTTATCTATGTGGACTCTTATGCTTTAGAGGAACTGGATTAATGGGTGCATATTTGTAGTAGTTATGCAACAGTCAACCTCTTACAAGAGTGGGCGTTCATTTTTTTGCTCTCTCTTTTTTTCAACAATGGCATTTGGTTGTTTTTGCAATTCATATGAGTCTTTGCAATCTTATGACATAGATGGAAGTTTATAATTATCAAACTCCTCAATAGATTTAACTCCAAATTATTGTTTTTTCACGTGTTAGTATCCACGAAAATATTTCATTGTTTTACATAAGACATTACTGGTTGATGTATTTTCAAATGTTAAAAAGGAATAATTTTTAATATCTCAAAAAAAAGCATGTTTTCATATTTTCAACTAAACATCAAAATAACATTCAACACTTATAAAATGGACCAAAATACCCTTCTAATAAGCACATATGTTAAGTGGTCAACCAAACACACTTATCTAAATAACTGCTTAATATTTTCCACTGAACCAAACACTTTTTTTTATGAACTCCTAAATGTCGATGTGGATTTTTGACGGCGAATAAGTCGTAATCTGGTTCTCTAGGATCGAGTTGTGATCGCCACTTGCTTTTACTTAAAAGCAAGAAAAAAGAAATGATCACCTCGCGGGGGAATTATGGATTCTCTTCACGTTGACACAGCCGATCACGCAACGCGGTGAAGATCAGGTACCTCACACAAAATGATTAAGATCCGGTTAAAACAAGGGTGTAGTAAATTATTCTAATATATAATAATTAAAAAATATAAAGATATTAAATATGAATTTTAGACACGCACCGTGTTGGTTTGTTTGGGAGAGGACTATCAATGTTTTACTAACCCCTTCCCAAAAAGATTTAGGGGCCGTTTGGTTCAGCGGAAAGCTGATTTTAAATGCTGATTCAGAAGTGCAGATTATATAAGTTCTGATAAGTTTTAATCAGTTTTAAAAAAAAAACTGTTTGGTTCAGCGGAAATTATAAGAACTTATAAAAATAAGTGTGTTTGGTTCGCTACTATAAATAGTAGAGCTTATTATAAGGGTTGTCCAATGAAATTTTGAAGAAATAAATCACAACTTGATTTTGGAAAAACAATGATGGAGAGAAACTCAAACATCAAGTCGGCCGTATGATTAAAAATCGAGTTGCCGTAGAGATCCGAGGAGGACAGGTCATCGAGCCGGATACGAGATCGAAGGAGGTCAAAGGGGGGTCAACGAGCAGGAGATGGTATTGGATTTGATTTGAGGGGGGTCGACGAACAGGGGGCCTAGGTCGAAGGAGAAGAGATCAGGTGGTTGACGAGTAGGAGAGGCTTCGGTCGAAGGCGGCCGAAGGGGTGTCGACGGCAAACAAGGAGGTCGACAAGCAGCAATCGAGGTCGAAGGGGGTCAACGAGCAGCAATGGAGGTCGACGAGCTGAGGAAGAGATGTTTCAGATTGGGTTCGAAACGGCTAGGGTTTTGGTGTGTTTGAGGAGAGAGAGAAGCTAATTTTGGGAGGGCATACTTGTCTGGGAGGGCAAACATCGCCACATAAACAGTATATATGTTCTGATAGATGGAACATTCGTAAATTGAATCATCCAATGGACCTACGACCCATATTTACTGTTTATGTGGGAACAAAGCTATTCTAAAACAATCACGAACAAAATTTAATCCATGGAGATGGTTTTGGTCTTGCCCTGAAAGAAAGGTAATCATTGGTTAATTTTTTAATTGGTAATTAATTGTTTGATTTCATTTGTTAATCATTGTTTCTTTTTTTATTATATTGTTATTAGTCGAAGAATGACGTCAACGGTTGTAACTTCTTTCAATGGCAAGATGAGAGTTTGGGTAGCATGAATATGATGGTTCATAGCATTGAACAGTATTTGTAGGTCCATTGGATGATTCAATTTGCGAATGTTCCATCTATCAGAACATATATACATAATGTAAATAATGGCTTCATCGGAATCCCAACATTATCTAACTATCCATGACATATGGGTCATCACATAAAGAAAACACTTAATTTATACACACAAAAAAAAAACAATAGAAATCTAACACTTCATCACATATTCCTAATGTATTCAGCTCTAAAGATATTGGCGATGTCCTGTCCACCCGTTAAGTCTCTCCCAAGCAAACAAAAAAATAAATGAAGTACAAATGAAGTTAGTTGAAAGCCCTAGATAATAAAACAATCACAAACAATTAAAGTGATATGCCAAAGAGCTTGCGCACCTCTAAGTGTTTCAACATTTTAACAAGGAAACATACATTTTTCTACTAAATCCCAAGATTATCTAAGTGAACATGAAGTGATTAATTCAACTAAAAATCTAAATCCTAGCATATTATTCTGCTTGATTTGAATAATCCCCCCCCCCCTTAGGTCTGTCCCAAGCAAACTAAAAAACAGATGAAGTACACCATGTGACCAAACCTGTCAACCCCTTAAGTCTCTCCCAAGCAAACAAAAAAATAAATGAAGTACAAATGAATTTTGTTGCAGTGAAGTTGTTTGTTTAAATTGCAATGTTTATTAATGGCCCAGAACAAGCTAACATAAATTTTTTCCAAGTATTGGATAAAAACTATCACAAAATACATTAAGCATCATTAGCAAAATTCTAGGTCTATATGTCATAAATTGAATTCTCAATTCAAACAAATACTGGCATTTTTTTTTAGATTTTTGCAAACTCAAAAAAAAAAAAAAATGATTTCAGCATCTGGATATACAAACATCATTTCCCCCATGAAAAGGAAATAAAAAGAAAACCTAAACCCTTAACACTTACATATTTACAAACCCTAAAAAAATCACAAAAAAATTATGAAAACCCTAGCTAATCAAACAAAATGACAAATGAAACAAAAAAATTCCTAAATAATTAGAACATGGAAAATAAATACTTACAATGGATGTTGAGGATGCTAGGGCGTGGACGATGTTGGGACGGGGACAACGCAGGGGGACGGGGTGCCGAACGCAGGGGGACCGCGTGAGGAGGAGAGTCACGAACGTCAACGTGAGGAGGGTAGTCGCCGACGCCAACGTTAGGCCATCCGATTTGGGGATGAAAAAAAAAATAGAGAGAGAGAGAGAGAGAGGGAACCAGAGAGGGTTGAAAAATTTCTAGATGGAGAGAGAGGGAACCAAAGAGAGTCAAAGGGGATTATTTGAGGGAGGGTATAATGGGTATAATTGGTTTTGTTATTTTTTTATTCAGTCAATAGTGGACGAGGACGCTATATATAATTGGTTTTCATGTTTGTTTTAAATCATCCGTTCATTTGGTGGAAATTAAATCGGGCGGACGAGGACGCGTCGCACACGCTCGTCCGTCTCGCTCACGTCCCGCACAATATCATGTCCCTATATATATATATATATATAGAGAGAGAGAGAGAGAGAGAGAGAGGTGATATGGTGTGGACACCATACCCACTTTTAATATGCGATCACCTTCTAATCACCATACAAAAAGGGTGCATTTAATCAAATAGTGAGAAAATGGTCCATAAAAGAATCACAAGAGATAAAAGGGGAGATCATGTGGAGAAAAAAGAGGGATCATGATTCATAGGGATATATGTGATTTCATGGGGTGGTTATTTTAACCATCTGATTAAAATCCATTTAATCGGATGGTAATGACACGGTGACCACACCTAAGGAAGAGGGTATGCTGACCGCATCTTATCATTTCACTATATATATATATATATATATATATATATATATATATATATATATAACTGACTCAGCTCTTATGGTCTTTGATGATTTAGTGCTTCGAGTAAGTAAAATCTTCCTAAACATAATAGTTTGTTTTTTTTTTTTTGGTATCTCTCAATGCAATAGTAACAAAACTTGCATTTCTAAACCGTGATTAGTTTGCAATCGCAACTTTTTGCAAACAGATTTCATGCAAATAGTGTCCAAAAGCTGCGATTTGAGAAAGTTGGGTGGTGCCAGCTTCCTATAAAATCAATTTTAAACCCATCGATTGCAGAAAATCAGTTTTGCAATCAGTTACCAAACGCTACCTAAAATGACTGCCACTTTTGTTTGGGTAGAGGTGTTTGGGCACGTGCCATAATAAACTATGGAATATCCAGTTATCGCCCTCCCTCTCAAAATAAAATGAAATAAAATAACAGTGATCTATCCAAAAAATTAAATAGAATACCACAAATATTATGATTTTAATCAAAAGCGTGATTAAAAAAAATCAGTATATTATGACAGTTTTTTTTACATTTAAAAAAAATGAGAGATCCATTTCCATAGGGTCTGACCAATATTTATATTTTTTTATTTGCACCATTTTCTTATTACATATTAGTGTATAAATTGAGCACTGTCATGGTTTTTTTTTTTTTTTTTTTTTTGGTGATCGGGCCCAAAATAGGGCTTATCTATTCAAAATTATCAAGGGGGGGGGGGGGGGGGGGCGCACGGTCATGGTTGAACCATAATTGGAAGCTATTTAAAATTTTTCATAAAAATATGAGAACCGGCATCTTAATTTTCTTAGGACAAAATAGTTGAGCAACACTTTTTTTGTTTCAATTTCCATAATAAATATTAGGATCTAAAAATGCAAATGTGATAAAAATAAGAAGAGGGGACCCTTGGATTTTAATTGTGAGAAAGGAATGTTGGTTTTTGAAAGAATGTTTCAAAAAGTAAAGTTTCAAAATTATATATTTGACATAAAAATATATATTAATATATTACTCGAACTTTAGTCTCTCACTTGATTTCAAATAATCATTAATTAGTTAAGTATAGGGCTTAGATATAATATGGACAAAAGCTATATATATGAATGTGTAGTACATGGCATGTGGATGTAGACTTGACATGATTCATACGTGTTGGCAAATGGAGTAGGTACAATGGACTCTAATTATGTAATTAAATATACAAGGTTCTTGTGTGTGAAATTCCTAGATGAACTTAAAATGGAATGAACCATATTTAATGTATTAACTATGTAGAATTCATGTATGTTGAATTTCTATGATGAACCTCGGGTGGAGTGATGCATTGAATATGCAAGGTTCTCATTCAAATGATGCTCCTAGGTTGGACACATGAATTGGGTATAAAGGATTCTATTTTGTACCTTGAATTTGTCATCCCATTGAATATGGAACAGTGAACTATGCATGGAATAATGGTAAGTCCATTATTCCTAATTTGAATCGGTACCTTGAATTTGGAGATGTCTCTTGGGCAACCTACAGGCCTATATAAAAGGACCCATGTATGCCATTCCATCCATCTATGTCACCAAGTGTGTATCCACTCAAAGAAAGAGAGTCACTTGTGAGAGTTTGTGAGAGATAGCCCTCATGTCCTATTATTACAGTAGCCCGAGTACTTTTGTGGTGATAGAGTTCTAAGCTAATTTTTTATTCCACCTGAGCGTGCACTTTGAGTGGGCTTGCTGAATCCTGGGGGTGGTTCGGTTCATGACTTCTACGCCGGGAGGAGCCGAATAACGCCTTAAGCATTGCAGCGGGCTTCGTCCATCCATTCATCTCTCACTCCTTTTCATTCTCTTTATTGTTTTAGTATTTTATTTTGTTGAATTTTTGTAATTTCACCCTATTTTCATCTAACCTGTAATAAGGTACTCTTCTTCTCCCTCTTGTGTGTGTGTGTGTCTATATATATATATATATATATATATATATAATTTCACCCCCATTTTCATCTAACCTGTAATAAGGTACCCTTTTTCTCCCTCTTGTGTGTGTGTGTGTGTGTGTGTGTGTGTATATAGACACACAAGAGGGAGAAGAAGGGTACCTTATTACAGGTTAGATGAAAATGGGGTGAAATTATATATAAAACTGACTCAGCTCATATGATCTTTGATGATTTAGTGCTTTCAGTCGGTGAAATCTTCCAAAGTTCATAAACATAATAGTTTTTTTTTTTTGTATCTCTCAATGCAATAACATGCTACAAAACTTGCATTTCTAAACTGTGATTAGTGTGCATTCGCGGCTTTTTGTAAATAGATTTCAGGCAAATAGTACCCAAAAGCTGCGATTTGAGAAATCTGGGGGGAGGAGGCTACCTGCAGAATCAGTTTTAAACCTAGCGATTGGCAAAAAAAATCAGTTTTGCAATCGCGTTACCAAACGCTACCTAAAATGACTTCCACTTTGGGTAGAGATGTTTGGCCACGGGCCATAATGGACTATGGGATATCTAGTTATCATCCTTCCTCTCAAAATAAAATAAAATAAAATAACAGAGATCGACCCAAAAAAATAAATAGAATACCACAAATATTATGATTTTAATCAAAAGCGTGATAAAAAAAATCAGTATATTATCACAGTTTTTATTACATTTTAAAAAATGAGAGATCCATTTCCATAGTGTCAGACCAATATTTATATTTTGTTATTTGCACCATTTTCTTATTATATATTAGTGTGTAAATTGAGCATGGTCATGGTTGAACCATAATTGGAAGCTATTAAAAATCTTCCATGGAAATATGAGAACTGACATCTTAATTTTCTTATGACAAAGTAGTTGAGCAACACTTTTTTTTTTCAATTTCCATAATAAATATTATGATCTAAAAATAGAAATGTGATAAAAATAGGAAGAGGGGACCCTTGGATTTTAATTGTGAGAACCTTTTTTTCCCTCTTGTGTGTGTGTGTATAACTGACTCAACTTATATGGTCTTTGATGAATTAGTGCTTCTAGTCGGTGAAATCTTTCACAGTTCATAAATATAATTTTTTTTTTATCTCTCAATGCAATAATGTACTATAAAAGTTGCATTTCTAAACCGTGAGTAGTTTTATTGAAATGAAACATCCGAATAAGATGAATGACGCTTAAAATCATGATTTTTCTCATTGATACAACAATAATGCATTCATTATAAATATTGTGTATAAGTTTATTGTGAGATTGTTTTATATGTCTCAATATTAAAATTAATTTGTATAATTAAATGATATTTTAGTGAGATACCAAAATTAAAATTGAGAGTATAAGGTTTTTTTTTTTTTCAGATATTATATATTGAAAATTTAGTAGTAATATAATATATTATCATATTAATTTATAACAATATAGGCAATATATAATACAAATATATATATATTTATAATATATGTCAGATGCACATATTTTTTAGATCGGATAGACTGATATCGAGATCTGCAGTCCAGATCTTCGAATATCGAATATTTTGGATACGGATTCGGATCATATTTAGATTTTTTTTTCAATAATTAACATGTTTAAATAAATATAGATTTCTATTGTTTGGAAATGATAAGTGTCAAATGAAAGTATATATATTAAGCGTGACATAGGATTTGTTCACAATTTATTTTACATATATAATTACAATCATAATGATGAAAATATTTCTTCATCTTCTACCTTGGCATTCATAAGAATTATAAAAATATTAGAGATAATTTAATCATGAAATGATATGAGTTAGGATTAACTATAATAGGTTGCATTATGGTTTAAGGTTAAACCATATTGACGATAGGGATGAATATGGGTTTTTGTGAGTTTTAAGAATTTATACGTCTATCCCAACTTTAACAGAGACTTATATAGAATTATTCATGTTTGCAGAAACCTAAATATCTTTAACCCTTTTATTAAAATGTGTACGCTCTCAGTAACAAAAAATGTACAATTACATAAATGAATGCTAAAAGCAGTCTTAGGTGTGACAGGACTCAGATTTAATACAAGCTGCCATTTGACAATAAAACCCAACAATCTTAGAACAAGACCTTATAAATGATAGTTTCTACATCTCAAAACTTAAACAGCAAAACATGTAACTCCCTTCTGAAGCTTAAATGATCAACCCAAGAAACATGCATGGGCAAAGAATTGTACAGAAGGAAATCAATTCCTTGCGAAAGAGGACTGGAATCTTATTGCCATCAGGAAGGGGAAACTAAGAAAAATTCTCATTGCAACCTGTGATACGATCAGTGCTCTAAGCTCTTGCGTAATACCCCAACATCATTTGGCAACATGTTTACCCTAGACACAGTGGACGACGACAACGTTAAAGAAAACCACTGTTTCATTTGGCAACATGTTTACCCTAGACACAGTGGACGACGACAACGTTAAAGAAAACCACTGTTTCATTTGGCAACAAATTACATGAGGATGGCATTGGAATGATACAATATAGACCGCACTGTTCAGTGCATGAATGTATATAATCTTCATGGAACTAAAAGTTAAGGCTAAAAGCAGTGTTAGGTGTGACAATACTCAGATTCCATACAAGCTGCCATTTGATAATAAAACCCAACAATCTTGGAACAAGACCTTCCAATGATAGTTTAAACATCTAGAAACTTACAGCGAAACATGTAACTCCCATTTGAATGCTTAAATGATAAACATGGGAAACATGCCTGGGCAATGAATTGTGCAGAAGGAAATCAATGCTTTGCAAAAGAGAACTGGAATCTTATTGCCATCAGGAAGGCAAAACCATGAGAATTTCTCATTGCAACCTGCGATACGATCAGTGCTCAAAACACTTGCACAATACCCCAACATCATTTGGCAACACATTTACTCTAGACGTGGTGGACGACGACAACGTTAGAATGGTCTTAGGGTTAATGAAAACCACTGTTTCATTTGGCAACAAGTTACATGTTAATGGTGTTAGAATGATACAATATGAACCGCACTGTTCACTCACTGACCATAATTCATTGGTAAACTATATAACTTTTATGATCCTGGAAATTTCAGATCCTGACATGTAATATGCTTCCAAAAAATTATGTGGATTTTTCAGGGGTGAAAAAGAATAGGCAAGTAATATGGTATGCTGACAACATGGTACCAGGTTTATACGTTGTGGCTGTCAGATCCAAGCAGTCTTTCTTCCTCCTTTGGCACCTCACTCATAGCAACTTGTAAGCTCGGCTTAAGCGCGATCTTATTCCACTCATTCTCCACGCGAAAGAAGATCCACTGGAAGCGACGGAAGATCTCTAATGCCATTATTGTGAAAACTGTGATGTAGTTATGTCGGAGATGAGCCGAAAGCTTGTATGTCCATGTGCACCGAAGAGTTAAGTTGCTTAAGATAGCCCAATAATAAATCTGCAAGTTGTTTACATGTTAAACAAGAAACAAAACTTGGTCTTGATCAACTTTTGAAGAATGCAATCAACCAATTTACAAACACTTACCCATTGTCTTCCATACAATATGGTTGAACAAAGATGTGGATTTTTGAACTTGAATATCCGGGAAAAGACACTGCCAGAGAATAATACAGTAATTAAACATGCAAGGATGGTGAAATAACCTGCCTTTTGAGGAAGGTTTTTGAATGAAAAAAAAGGAAGAATAAATCAATGCACCTCAAGTCCCAGTCTCGGGTCACATCCCAGTAGAATGAATACAAAGAGTTTATCATGCTAGAGAGTAGCCAGAGAGGACGGTAGAAATTGGTCCAGCTATCAGGGAGGATGTGGTATTTGGTGGCAGAAAGAAATATAACGGGGACTGCTGTTGAATATTTTAAGGCTGTAAATACAGGCAGAATAGAATCAATAACCAGTGAAGAGCAAACAGATTAATTTGTATATTACTGTGTAAAACATCAACAGATTAAGGCACAGAACTAGCTG
Source organism: Acorus gramineus (assembly GCA_030737835.1). NCBI lineage: Eukaryota > Viridiplantae > Streptophyta > Magnoliopsida > Acorales > Acoraceae > Acorus > Acorus gramineus. Next base: position 11,222,667 of record CM060857.1, on the reverse strand, counting down.
CAGGTGAAATTACATTTCATATGGCATGATACATCTATATTCAAATATAGAAAAGAGTGTTTGCAGCATCAACAAAACCCCGATATGACTGGATTTGACACAAAAAAAATTTCAAACAATTGAATACATAAATATGACTATACCCCAGCCTTGAATAGCAACCACATAGCAGAGTAGTTCTTAAAGAGTTAAAAGGACGATAAGTAAAACTGTACTTCAACTTCAAAAGTAGCCAATGTGTCTGGATACTGGGATCAACTTCAAGATAAAGTCGCTGGAAGCAACATTTGGTCCTATCAATTCAATGATGTGCTTAAATAACTGCATGCTTCACCAGAAAAATTGGGACATCTATAATGACTATTCATATATTCGACTATTAGCAAAATGCATTGTAATTTTAAATTGCTATCCAATTCACACAAAGTGCTGCAAATTCTTGTAAATGAGCTAGTATATCCTCAGCCTACTTCAGCTATTTGATTCAATTGTGACACAAATATATCTTAAGCACCATCAAGCCAAAAGCAATGATCTGAAGTCCAAAAGCGAATTACATGCACCAAACCCATATTAGTCATTCCTAGCAAATCACAGAGAAAAACAATAGTACAGGTATGCATTGTTCAAGAGTTTACTCGTTCAACTACAAAATTGATTATCTGGATCATGTTCCTCCACACACACATATAGAGACCTAGCAACTAATCAATGAGCATGATCAGCTGGAATAACTGAGATAATTATAAATATGATCAAAACCAAATAAGTGGTCAAGTCAAGAAATCAAGTTTTCTCCTCTGAAAATAAATCTTCCTCCAAATATTTAAAGCACCAAAAGGAAATTGTTCTATGGATAGTAGGTATCTAACCATTAAGAAGGCAAGTTTTCTCCTTCGTATCCTTGTACTGCCGAATGCATTGGAAGAAACGAAATAGATAAGGCAAAACAAGCACTACCGGGATTGCGACTGAGTGACTACCACAGATAGAATCTGCTTCAAACCATGCAATCGTAGCAACCTGTAAATCCATATTAGTCCATTTGTAAAGATAACAATATTCACATGAATTTTGTAATATGTCAGTTTATTTATGAAAAGAACATGATACTCATATCTTGACATAAGAAATTTGTAGAAACAAGCCTCACGGAATAAGTGTAGGTCAAGCCAATACAAGAATAAAATCACTGCATTACTACCAGTCACCTATAATCTACACGATGAGAGCAATATATACAGTCTACCTTGGATGTGCACCAGATAGGTTACCCTAAGACCTCCAAGCTATAGACAACTTACATGTCCCCGTCACCAACAAGAATTGTAAATCAGAACTTGGTACATTATCTAAAAGTAAGCATTTTTTTTTTTTTTTGGAGTACAAGTAAATTATAGATTCTACTAAATTTAAATCTGACACAGAAATTTGAGTGACTATAATGGAAAAAACAAAGACCTCCAGAAGGGGGATGGGTGAATTCCAAAGTTGTTAACAAATCCCAACCATGTTTTATCTATAAGCGGTGCAGCTGTGCAGTAATGCGATAGCGCACACTCATTTTAACAACCATTGAGCTTCAACAAATGGTGCTCATAAAGTAATGGACACAGAAGGGATCCCAATCTTGCCCATGAGATAACAGTTTTTCTCCTATGCAAGAACAGATAAAATAATAAAAAAAAAACAAAAGATAAAGAGGATGTAGGATATCTAAGTGAGACTGATTTGACATCAAAAGATTTTCCAACAATAGCATAAGTAATGTACAACGAAATTTATTAAAAAATTGTACTGCATAATTGCATATTTTTAGTCATGCCACAGCTCCATTTTTATGTTCTAAACTACTGCTGGCACCTAAACCACATCTATAATTGCTTTTATCTATAGGAATCCTTAACCATCTCTAACAATAGTCATCCATTAGAAAAGGTAAAATGGCCACGACATAAGAACTCAAGCACTCATATTCAATCCACAAATAGGAGAGTAAATGACCAACACCTAAAAAGTAAAAACTACCATAAAAGAGACGGACAAATAAAACCACTATCCTCTAGCTCATAATTCTCTTTCATCAATTGACAAGAAATCCTAGTATCCTACTCAAATAACAAACAATTCGACTAAGTCATAGATATATATTGCTACCAGAGGGAGAATGTGCTAAAAAAAAAGGATGAAAAGATGGCCCATGATATTAATTTTTTGGGTTAGTAAAATTCAACTATAAAACACTTCGAAGGAGAGGTCACCATCATGTTTTTTTTTCTCAAATACCTTCTGAATCAGATCAGCCAAATGAAATTCTTCTATCGTTCCAAAAGCACGGAAATGAAAAAAGAAAATGAAAGTTGAAGCAAGACTAGGAGAACTAAATCCATTAATTTGCCTTTTCCCCAAGCTATCCACCCATATCACATGAAACCGACTGATAGAGTACAGGAGATTGATAGGAATGGGAGAACTATACAGGTTCCTTTTGCAGAAACAAAAAAGAACAAAATTTGTTCAATCATACAATTCAGTCACAACATGATGCCTCTGTGCCAAAAATTGTCTATTCTGATTGTCTGCTGTTCATGGTCCGTAACTTCCTCCTGTTAAACACTGCCATTTCAACTTATCATTTTGGACCTCCATTCATTCTCTGAACTGAAGAATATCCAGATGACCAGATTGATGACCATGGATTAACAAATTAATGACTATGGCCACTGTCCATGAGTCCAACAGCAAAATTTAATAAATGGAAAGCAAAGAACTGAGAAAACACCAGGTGAAACCTCATTTGAAAAAAAAATCACAAGGAATCTCAACAGGATATTGATTTCAAAATTCCATTAAAATCAGGCATACATGGATCCCAGCATGTGGTAAATAAGATGACAACACTGATCAATTTTATAAAGGAAAGTTGGACACCACCTCTAGGTCCATCAAGAAGATAACAAAACAAGGTAAATCAACAGGAAATGAAAGAAAAAATAGCACCAAAACTTGGTGTAAAATATTTATTAAATAAACTAACATCAAGGCCTATAAAGTATTTTCAAACTGACCTGTTGATTAACCATTCGACATACTGAACGCTCCAAATCTGAAAACACCTGTTAACAATTAATAATACAAGAAAATATCAAAAAGATTACAAGTGACAACTCAAGTACTGCAGCAATTCAGAGCTTTAGTTTTTTCAAACTTCTAATTCTAAACATAAGCATTCCATTGTTAATGACATCTAAAGAAACACAGATAACCCCTAATAGTGTTCCTGTAAAGGGGCTTATAGCAGCTAATAGCCAATAAAAGAGACATTTGACATTTCAATAGTTATTTACTCAGCCTATTAGTTTTCAGTACCTCTCTGTCATTATAATTTTGAATGTGAAGGATCCTTCAGTCCAAGAAGTGTTTATGCCATCCTGTTAGAGTGGAATGTGTATGTTCACCAAAACATCCATCCTAAAGGCATCCTTGTCTTACTAGCAGTGACTAAGGTGTTCCTGTGTCACCCATCTTTCTAAATTCTAAACTCTAAATTTTTGTTTAGTTCTTGTAGATAATCATTAAATGTTTTAACTCCACGTTGCTTACCTTCTTTTTTTTTTCTTTTTTTTTTTTGAAAAGAGGTAGGTAAAAGCCCCCGAACAAAGGAGACGAGGGATCTCCATACAAATTACAAAGCAAAATTTAAAAGAAATTACAATCCAACTAGGAGCAATCTCCCAGCATCGCTTACCTTTGACATTGAGGTTAATATATCAGCCACAAAAAAGTCAGCAAATGTAATTGCCTGCACAAATAGAGTTGGACAGTTGGTTCAGCAACAACATTGAAAATCTGTGTTTCCAGCAGTTACAAAAATATTTATCATTTTTATAAGGGATAAAAAAGTACAATGCCAAAACACATTCTAGACGGGCAGATGCATCTGATACCTAGAACAATTTATTACAGATTATCATCATTTGCCTCCTAGATGCATCGCATCTCCAAAATGACAATCAAAAGTCAACAGTCAACTTAATATGCCTTGACCTTTCTTTGGAGGAGAAGGAATGAAGGATAAGCATAAAGAGGAATAATGATGAGACTCACTTGTAATGGAAACATTATTCTCCAAAGTGTCTTCAGCAAATAGTAACGAGACGATAGATAAAAGATATCAAATGGGAATATTATAACCATCAAAACAGCGGCATATAGGATAACCTGCAAAAAATATAAAAAATCAACAATTCCACTTCAGGGTTATCGGAAAAAAAATTACAATAGGAAATCCCAAAACTAGCACTCATTTTTTTATGTATGCAGACAAAAGACAAAAGAGATCCATAAAACATCTAAAACTATCTGCAAATTAAATATGACCAAAAAATCATCAACTCTCAATTGGCTCCTCTTATACCAGCCATTAATAGTAATAAGTGTGGCACCAGAAGAAATAAATAGAATAATGTATATTACGTAATAGAGACCGAAAGGCCACTTATATAATTAGAAGATGTACAAACCCTCCGGCCCGGGGGGGGCTGCGGCCCATGGGGGGCGTTGCCCCCCAACCCCCGGGCCTCCGGGAATAGGCCCAACAACAGGCCTATCCAATAACTCCAATAGTCTACAAACATCCAAGGGATTGAGAAGATAAGAATGAAAAGGACTACCTTACACGGACATGCAATACACACATGCATAGACATATATACGTATACATATGTATGCATACATATATAATATTGTGTGTATGCATATGTTTGTGTATACACATGCACATGTGTGTGTGTAACATTCAGGATGCAGAAGAGATAAAATACATGTGGAAGATATACATGTTGACATTCACTTTAGATAGAGTTAGATACCTCTACATGTGAAAATTTTAATTATTTCAAGCAGAAAAGCATGTTGGATTATTTGATGCGTAATTCGTGGTAAACTATTTCCACTTGTCTAAATGAACCATGAGCACTGTACAAGGAATCGAGCCAATTATGCATGTGTCCCAGACAATGAATATTCAATGTTGATAAAAATGTTAAAACTCATAATAAGCTTCAGATCTATCAAATTATAGGCTAAAAGACCATAGTACTGAATGAAAATCAACAATAAGTATCTGATACATTTGTATATTATTTCTTACCTTTGTCATCTATTGATTCATATTTCAAGGCAGATCTCATTGGAGTGATATTAAGAAACAAGTAATGCTATATGAACATATCAGCATGATTTTTGCATTAAATTCAAGTAAATTCCTGAAAGACCACCTACTATCAGACAAAACAATGCATAATGTAGGAGCTTCTCCTTGATCCTGGGTTGGGATAATATTTTTGTTTTCTTGGTTCCTATTTTTCCTGAGAAAGTTCCTCATCTTCTAGGTCTTTGGGTATTTACCACTTCATATAATCTGGTGGACAATCCACCTTTTATCTCCAGAAAAATGTATAATCATCAAAAAAATAAAAACCAAGACAGGTTAGGAAAAATAGTTATTACTTCAAAATAACGAATTTGAATTGAATCATATGATTTAACAAATTACATAAAATTTGATTTAGGGGCCATTTGGAAAACTGTTTGAAAAGTATGATTTTGTATAGAGTAGTTTAACAAAACTCGCTTCCTAGAGATCTCACTTTCTTTGCTTTTCTAAAAGCATTTGATTAAGTAATTTTTTTGGAACCGTTTGGAAACACGTTTATGCTTTTTAATTACAGCAAAAGCAAAAACATGTTCAAATGGGTTTCCAAACGGTCCCTTTATTTAGAACCTGGAATTTTTTGGGCTCGAAGCTGAGAGAAGTAATGACATTTGCAATTATCGTATGAAAACATAGTTTAAAAAATCATTTAAAAATATCTAATTGCATCACACCATGGTAGAATAAGCAAAATGAAATACAAAAGAAAATAAATCAAATCTTAGACACGTGAAAATAAGTGTACAACAGTATTATGGAGGAAAAAGGAAGATACTACACTGGTTGTGATGCAGCCAACGACACTTCCCCATGAGAGTAGAGGTATAGGTAAGCGGTCATGCTAGTTGGCACTAGTATTGTCATCCAAGTAGCACACTGTTCCCAGAACACACAAAAAAGTAGTCAGTAATATTCAAGTAGGCCTTATTAGCATAAAAACAATACATTATATTCCAAAACCAAGAGTTGTTTATTGTTATTCCCATGCATTTCCCCAATTTCATTTGGTAAACAAATCCAAGGAACTTTTCTGTCAACACAATACTGAGAAACTTTTTCAGAAAAAAAATATACACAAAACACAAACAAGCTGAGCTCAAACTTCACTGGAAATGAACACCAAACAGTCAAAGAAATTAGGGAATAGCAATTCAATGGATCCATTAATGATGTTATTGATCAATCCATTAATAAGGAAAGGGGCTAACAGACAAAATAATACAGTATTTTATTTGTAATTCCTTGACAAAATATATTGTCTTATTAATTAAGGTTAGATATATAGATGACGTGGACCTTACATTAAGTGCACCATTGATTTAAACATTATTACCTTCCATATTTCTCTGTGCGTGAGATGAGTATGATCAAGATCAAAAATTTTGGGATAGCTAACAGAGGATTGTGAAAAGACCCAGAGATTCACTCCCCAGAGCCAAACAGTCAAACTCTGCAACAAAATTTAGGAAAATGAAAATGAAGTAAAAAGCTTAGATGGGGTTGTTAACAATAAACAAAGGAATTAGAATGAAACACAACTCACCACAAGCAAAAGAGGGTTATAATACAAGAATGCCTCATATATAAATAAATCTCGAAGGTCTGCACTCATTCTCATGACAGAGTCCCAACCAACCTGCAGCTTCCATATACTTATTGGTCCGAGTATATATCACCATCAAAATAACATTCAGGAAAAACAAATACAAAATAACGGATTGATAAAACAGTGGTAGCTATTATTGGTGCGTCTGAAAATGATATTTCTGAACTCAATCCATTGCGCAGGGGAAAAAAACTGACCTTGCAGCAAATAAAACCCCAAAGAATAAATAGCAAAACCTGGAATATATTCATTAATTAGTGCATGTAAATACAGAGAACTCAAAAGAACATGTAAAAAAAAAATGCTAATTAAACCATCCTTCCAATATTCTGCTAAACTAAGCATTGATGTTAAAGGTACATATCAGTGTATGAAGGTCAACATGAAAGGGAAATTAAGTAATATCCCTGCTTGTGGTAATCATGGATCGTCCTGTCCTTGAGGATCACATAATCCAATAAATTAAAGAAAGAAAACTATGCTCATGCGCGATGACAAAATGAGTGTCAGTGCAATTCAATGTAGTAAAACTGCAAAAGGCTGCATGCTCCTTTTCATCAGAATTTTCAAGGCCAAAACTTACTCCAAGTGTGTCTGGAGCAAATTTCAGGATTAATTGGAAGATTTTTTTTTATTTGAACTCCATGATAATTTTGTTGGTTTTTTTTTTTTTTTTTTTTTTTGATGACTTGTTGGAGTTTTATTTTAGAGTCAGGAGAAAAAAAAATTATTCTCATGTGGAGTCATCAGTTCAATATTTACTGAGTTCAAACTTTAGTTTGAATAGTTCTTTTAATGAGTTTAAATAGTTAGGTTGCCAGAAATCAACTGCTGAGGTACAAGTAAATATGAATATTTATATGGGCTAATTACAATCTTAGTCAACATAGTTGTTGAGGATTGCTTAATGATCAAATAAACCTACATAGTTCAAGAAATCCTCTATATAAACACCCTAACCCCCCCCCCAAACAGGCGCCCAAAAAAAACACATTTTGTGAGACCAAAGCAGAGAAAACAATTCCTTTAGGCGAGTAACCTAGGGAAACAGCTCCAATCCCCATAACTCCCGAGTTTGTTTAAGATATGCTTCTATGTGGAGGCTATAAATGGTATCTTACACCTTGTAATGGGTGGATCCAACCACTTTACATTTCACTAATAATTGAATGTCATAATAAAGATTTCTCATCAAAAGACAGAGAAAATAAAGTACTATGATAAACGAACCTTGAATCTCCATAAAAGAGCTGGTGATGGCATAATGGCAGCGCCAGTCAACGGTAAACTTGCACTCTTCATTTCATTAACTGCTAGAGGAAAAGAAGTCCCATCAGTTAAACTACCTGATTCACATGGTGTTGGAGCATCTTTAGAAGATCAAATGTGCTGCAGAAACAACTTGGGAAAAACTTAATTGCAAAGAGGTAAACTTTTGAGTGCAGATTGAAAAAAAGTAATCATTTCTCTGAAACATCGCATTACTTAGTTCGGAAAGAACCGGTTTGCTACCAGAACGCCGCAAAAGGGGACTGTTACTGGAGACAGCAGATGGACCTCCAACCATAAGTGAAAGTAATGCATATGCAAGGCCGTTAAACTTCTCTACCCCTTGTTAGGACCTGCCAGAAGGATACCATGAGTGGATACTTCATTATCTATTTTGCGGGGTACCGACATTGACAAAATAACTTGCATCACTAACATCTACTAGTTATGATCATATTGGTCAGATTTGGATTTATTCTGGAGAGAGCGTTAGCAGCGAATTAAAAAGATATTCCAGTGAATGATAATTATATTTGAATAGGAAAGAACAGAAGAGGTTCAAATATAAAATTATGAAAAAACTATGGTTATTCCAGAGTGACAATGAATTAAATGAGCTGATCACACCATGTTTATGTCTCGTCAAAATCCACATCTAGTGATGAATGCAAATTTTACTTCATCTACCTCCTTTTCTAAATCAGATAACATTTTTCGCAACTGAGGAGACAAAATAAATAGTTACGAGACAGAATAAAAGCTCGAGTAGTAACTCCTGTAACATGCTGCAGATTATTGAACCAGAGTACCGGACCTGAGAGTTTCCAATTGACCAATTTTTCTTAGAAAAGAGCTTCTCTTCAATTCAAGCCTTACCAAGGCAACTAGCAAAGTCATTCTCCCCATACTGCCGTCTGACACTTTTCTTTAGACTTAGGCCCATAGTTTTAAATATCGATCGATATATTGACATATTGATCAATATATCAATTTCTGAGAGCAAATCGCTAAATATAAAAAATTTATCAATATTTTCACGAGAAATTGAATTTCTCACAAGAAATTGGTGAGCTATTGCCAATATATCGTGATTTTTTTTCAAAGGCTTATATGTCATGGATCTGCGCAGGGAAGGATATAATTTTCTGATTTTCAGGGTGTTTGTTGCCTGCCCTCTTGTTATGTATTGTTGTTTAACCCAACTAAACAGCACTGTAATTGTACTGTTTAGAAGTTTAATCTTTTTATTCATATCCGATGCCTTCATGTTCTTATGTATTTTTAATTTTGATGTTTGGATTTTCATGTATGCTAGCAATACGATTCTCTGCCAATTTTATTCTGTAAATGGTCTGTGGTTATAGGTCATGTGTTTATCATTTGAAATGTTTGAAAATGTACATGAGGAAAAATTGAATACATATTGCCATATTGGCAATCACTCATGGGGTATTTTTTCCATCTCTTTTTGGTTTGCCTGCTTTTGTGATTTTTCTAGGACTAAGTCGATGCACGTGTGTTGCACGTGAATTGTTTTGTTGAAATATAATGGATGAGTATTAATTGGAATTACTGATTTGAAATTTTTAGATTAATAATGAGAAGTGTTTTTCTAACATAAGTACGAATGATTAGATTTTATTTTATAACATTAAATGTGTAAATATAAAACTTGTGAAATACAATACATTCATGTAAAGTCTAATTATAAATGAGAATCAAGAATAAGAATGTTCAAGAATATAGAATTATGGGAGGATGTTTGGATGGGAGAGTCCTCGCTAAAAGTAAGGTTCCCGTGCATTTTCCAAATAGCGAGAGATCAAGCGGGAATGGTGGGTGATTTATGGCGAAGTTGTGGGGAGACAGGTTATTGGGAGGTCGGCGTGAGACAAAATTTGAATGATTCGGAGGTAGAGCGGTATATAACTCTACTTGAATCAGTGGCACAAGATAGGGAGGATTGTCCAGTGTGGCATCCTTCTCCCTCGGCGGGCTTTTCGGTGAAGAGTTGTTATGAGTGGATTGGCAGAGAGAAGCCGATGGTCCAAGCAACGGCAGTCAAGCACGAGGAAATATGGGGATGCAAAATCCCTTTGAAGGTTAAGGCCTTCCTATGGATGGTATATCTTCGAAAGACTCTCACAAGGACTGCCATTGCGCGATGGTCTCTAGGGATGGATAAGGCTTGCGGTTTATGCAATCTGAGGTCGAGACAATTGACCATCTGTTCATCGCATGCCCAGTGGTTCGTCAGGTGTGGGATGGCTGAGGTTGGCTACGGGCATCGAGGATGGTTTCGTCGACGTGGAGGGGATGTGGGAAGCCGGAAGGAGATTGAGAACAGAAGGAGATCAGTCCTTGCGAACTAAGGTGTCTCAATCTTACATTCCGGCAGTGTTGTGGGCGGTTTGGTTGACGCGAAACCTTTCAGTCTTTCGGGGTCAGGCACCATATGCAAAAAATATTTGACATATGGTAATTAGCCTAATACAGGAGTGGGGGATGTTTTGTGGAGGGGTAGCGGAGGTGAGGGTGTTGGTTGGTAACGTGGTGATTAATTAGGACCTGTGTGGTTGGGGGTTTGGGGTGGGGAACCCTTGTTGACTACGGGTAGATGTCTCTTCTACCTCGTGGGAGTCGAGTTTTGGGATCTTCCTTCCCCCGGGTTTTGGCTTTTATTCCTCGCCTATTCCTTTTTTTGTTTGATTGGCTTATGTAATTTCAATTTGGGTTTTTGCCTTTTATTAATATAAAGGTGGATCGCCTACCATTTCAATAAAAATATATATATATATATATACATAGAATTATGTGCTAAATTAGAAAATATAAAAATAATACAAGAATATTCCTAAAAGAATGGACAACTAAAGCAGCTGCTAAAGAAAGAAGGGAAAGAACATATTTAATTAGAAGGGAACCGAAATTATCTACAAAACCTTAAGAAACTTTATATACATACCTATAACAGGCACCGAAGGAAAACATTCAAACTATAATAGAAGGTCAAATCTTCATGCTTCTTAGTAACCAATAATAAAGCATTATTATCTTGATCACCATCTCTGCTTTACATATAACAAAAACAAAAATCATTTGTCATACTTTAGGAGAAATAACAATGAAAATGTAAATGAAAGTTGACTTCATAGTTTATACTTATGGTAAGTATAGTATGTTACCCAGTTGGGTGTTCATAAAATATTCAGAAATTTAATTTTCTAAAAAAAGGCTCATAGCTATGTCTACACAACCATGAACATAGGATCAAAAAACATTCACATAAACCCATAAGATTTTCTATATAAATAAGCACAATATAATCAGCTCAACAACATGATTAAAAAAGCATAATCAAATTCCAATGATAGAGAACATAAAAAAAAATAAAAGTTTGAGAGGCAATAAAAGTCCATTCTTTTTTGCTATATCTACTCTCTAATTGAATTAGAACACGGAACTCAACATCACCAAAAAGAAATTACCCAAATCAACTAAAACAGCCAATCATGCCTTGATAAAAAATAAAAAAAAATTGTAGAAAATTAAATAATTACATTCAGATCTACTTTTTAAACCAGATTATTCAGTGTTAAATATTGGATAATGACATATTTAAGTAATAGCATAAGAGTCTCAATACTTTTCTGCTATTTCTACTTTCTGATTTAACTAGCCGCATGGAACTCAGAAAAAGCAATCGAACAAACAGCCAATTTATTTCAAGAAAGAAACACAATTCCATCTAAAAAACCAAAAAAAAAAAAAAAAAATAGAACAAATAAATGAGACGATAAAACACATAGAACAAGGTCTGAGGAGAGAGACTCACATGGGCGTGCGAATCGATCAAAACGCACAACTTCAACAACGCAATCGCAGCAACGCCAGCCAATCGATCACAGAACCTGCGCAAAAATTCAAACAGAAACCCTAATAAAACCACAGACCCACCCACCTCCCCCAAAAAAAAAAAAAAAATTCACCTCCAATAAAATCTTCCAATGGAGATCCGCAGACGGGGTGGCGTGGACCGCAACGAACCCCCGGGGCTTCAGAAGATGTCCTATCTCCGATGCAAACCACCGCGGATCAGCAGACTTGTCGACGGACCACAGCCGATGAAGGTGAAAATATGGAGGGGCTGATGATGGCCCCCTTCTTCTCTTCCTACTCTGCGGAGGTTTGCTGGGGACAGCGAAGGAATTTAAGAAATTACGAAGGATGTAAATGTCAAATAAAAGTCACAAAAGAAATAGAGGGCGGATATTCCCGCCACCCCCATTTATATTAAACACCACCCTTTATATAAAGTATTGTCATATGTGTATAACTCTCAAAAATATATTAAGGGCACCACCTTCCCCTTCCCACCACTCATACCATGAGTAATTAGCTAGGTCAATCCCACCACCCTAAATAATTGGCATAAGTTAGACACATGGTACGTAATTATATTTCATAAACAATGGTCTTGTCGATAAAAATAGAAAGAAAAAAAAACATATAGGTTCTGGAATGAGTTAGACACATAGGGTGTCTACATAATTATATTTCTTAGACAATTACTATATCGATGAACACGGAAAAAAAATCATGTAGGTTCTGGAATGAGTTAGACACATAAGATATCTACATAATTATGTTTCCTAGACAATGACCATGTCGATGAAAACAGAAAAAAAAAACTTTAGGTTTTGGAATGAGTTAGACACATAGGGTGTCTACATAATTATATTTATTAGACAATTCCTATGTCGATAGACATAAAAAAAAATCCTGTAGGTTCTGGAATGCGTTAGACACATGAGATGTCTACATAATTATATTTCCAAGACAATAACCTCGTCGATGGAAACAGAAAAAAAAACCTATAGGTTTTCGAATGAGTTAGATACATGGAGTGTCTCCATAATTATATTTTCTAGACAATATCCATGTCGATGGAAACAGAAAAAACCCCGTAGGTTCTGGAATGAGTTATAGTTGTGTGTTTAACTACACCAATGTCAATGGTTGTAGTAATTGGAGATCGTTACTGTCGAACACATAAATGTATGAAAGTTTTAATGTTTTTTCTAAAGGTTCAATACATCGTGTGTCGAGTATATGTGTATTCTTAGATAGTTTGTACAGTTTGTTTGTCTATTCTTGCATGAATCAAGTTTTCTCATAAAACATAAGGAAAAAACCAATAAAACATTTACAAACACATTCAACATTCGCATTCAATAAGACATTCACATTCCCCAAAACACATTCACATTAATTAACATATTCACCCCTAAAGTATTATGATGTTCTACAAACACAATCAAATCATAATACAATCATGTGTTGAAACCTAAACAACTTCATTTAAACTTCTGTTTCAATACACATAATACAAGTTAAAACCACAAAACACATAAAAGATGATTTAACACCAATTATTTGTGGGCACTGAAATCTATAACACAAAAAAATTAAAAAATTTATTCTAACATGAACCAACTAATTCATCTATGTCGATTGTACATTTACTTTGACATACATCACACAGATTTTGGGTCATGTATCCAACTACTCTCTGCGTAGCCTTGATAGTTGTCTCCTGTCTCGAACTGTGGTTCATCATCTGAAACCATGCCATGTACTCCGAAACTACCTCCCAAGGTGTACGTACTGGCTCGTCATGCCAATAATACTCTTCTCTAAGGGAAAAAAAAAAAAGATTCATCAATGCCACCAACATACAAACAATGAAAATTTGACTAATACATAATGTTTAATTCAATGAGTTACTAAAATGCATTCACAATGCTATCTTTTAATCCTAAACCATTCAAATTCATCCAACACAATTCATTTTTCTAAAAAAATACTCTAACTTTCTCCAAATTATCTTTATTAGATTGATTGGAGCATGAATAAATTAGTATTACATTATTGTTTAAACGTAGTTCTCAACTATTGAACCATTTTACAATTTTATATCAATGTCAGTATACTAATTCATCTCATGAGTATGTTCAACATGCCAACAATAATATTCTCTAAGAGAAATTTTTTTTTCAATCAATGCCACCAACATACAAATTAATGAAAATTAAACCAAAATGCATACACATCCCTAGTTTTGACTAATGTATTGAAATTCAACCAACACACTTCATTATGAAATAAACAAAAAATAAAAGAAAAATAAAACTAACTTTATATATCAAAAAACCCAAGCTGTCTTTCAAAGCTCTAACTTTCCCTATCAAAACCATAACTTATCTACAAGAAGAACAATAATACTCATTAGATCACAATTAACAATTGATTAAAAAATATTTTTAAAAAATAGATATATCAATTTATTTCAAGAGAGATGAGTTTATGGTCTCAAGAGTGGCACGGGGAGGACTTCACGGGGGTGGGGGTGAGGGGGACGACTCCATGATGGCTTGTCATTGGCGTCCTCACGGAGGGAATAAACGGGAGGGGTGAATGAGAGAAGTAGGAGAGAGAAGAGAGAGAATTATGGGAATGGTGGTGAGGTTAGTGTATACGGAAAGGGTGTTTTATAAAATGGTGGACTTAGTGTTTAATAAAATGAGAGGTGGTGAACTTATGAAGGTGGTGCCCGCAATAAAAAGGGAGGTGGGTGTATCCCTGCCCAAAGAAATATATTTTGAAAAAGGGAAAAAGCCATATAACCCCCTGTAAATTGACTGCAATTTATATAACCACATGAAAAACACCTAGTAAATCCAAATAACCCCCTGAAAAAAATTAACGTTTACAGATGATAAATATTATATTATTATGTGAATATTATGTTTGGTTAACCATAGTAGAAAACATAATATATCAAAAAAACATACAATGTGTTAAAAATACGAATTTTTTTTCATAAATAACGATTTTACTTATCTTTCCGGATAGAGTTTTATAATATATCCAGAGAGGGTAAAATCGTCATTTTCTTAGTTTTTTTGTATTTTTAACCCATTGTAATTTTTTTTAGTACATCGTGTTTTCAGTTAGGATTAACTAAACGAAATGTGCAAAATATTCATCATCTATTAACAAAAATTTTATTCAGATGATTATTTGGATTTACTAGGTGTTTTCAAGGGGTTATATGGATTTTAAGAAAATTCAGGGGTTATATGGATTTCAGTCAGATTTCAGGGGGTTGTATGGATTTTTTTCCTTTGAAAAAACTACCCACAATTAACGCTCTCAATTTTTTTCAATCCATTTATATGCGATATAATGTATCATGTTATATATACATAAATTATTATATATAATAAAAAAATTATTAATAATTAAATAAATTGTTTATTAAAAAATCTATACAACCCCCTTAAATTTGATTGAAATCCATATAAACCCCTGACTTTTCTTAAAATTCATATAACCCCCTGAAAACACCTAATAAATCTAAATAACCCCTGAATAAAATTTTTGTTAATAGATGATGAATATTTTATGCATATTTCGTTTGGTTAATCATGACTGAAAACACGATATACTAAAAAACCACTACAATATGTCAAAAATACAAAAATTCCTGTAAAAATGATAATTTTACCCTCTTTGAATATATTATAAAGCTCTATCTGAAGGGTTATAGAAGATTTTTTACATTTTTAACATATTATAGGTTTTTTTTTTATGCTATGTTTTCTACCAGGGTTAACCAAATATAATATTCACAAAATATGCATTATCTGTAAACGGAAATTTTATTCATGGGATTATTTGGATTTACTAGTTGTTTTCAGGGGGTTATATGGATTTTAAGAAAAGTCAGAGGGTTATATGAATTTTAGTTAGTTTACAGGGGTATATGAATTTTTCCCAAAAAAGAAATATTGCAAATACACGTTATTTTTTTTGCATATTCCCTTCGACCAATCATACATTTAAAAAATACCTTGTTTCAAATTTCTAAACCAACAATACTTCTTGAATGGAAATAAAATGAATATTTTTCAGGTTTTGCTATTTATTCTTTGGGGTTTTATTTGCTGCAAGGTCAGTTTTTGTTTTTTTTCCCTGCGCAATGGATTGAGTTCAGAAATATCATTTTCAGACACACCAATAAAAGCTATCATTTTCAGAAATATTATTTTGATGGTGATATATGCTCGGACCAATAAATATATGGAAGGTGCAGGTTGGTTGGGACTGTGTCATGAGAATGAGTGCAGACCTTCAAGATTTATTTAGACATGAGGCATTCTTGTATTATAACCCTCTTTTGCTTGTGGTGAGTTGTGTTTCATTCCAATTCCTTCTTGTTAAAAAAATAAATATTTTTTTTTGGCAGCAAAACAATGTTTTTTTCCCATATTTTTTTTTTTTTGAATGAAAGGATTCCATTTCAAATGGGTCTATGACATTCAATTTAACTAAAAAGTATTTTTTAAACAAGGCCCCCGGCCCGGGCCCAGGCCGGGCCGGCCATAGCAAAAAAGTGGGCCCAGGCCCTGCCCACGGGCTTTGGCCTGAACGGGCCTAACAGGCTGGGCCTGGGCTTCAATCCTAAGGGCCCAGATTTTAAACATACTATTTCTTTTTATTTTTAAATTTTAAGTTGTTCATTTGTATATAATGTTAAAATAACACAAAATTTTAAGTATAATGTTGAAAAACATATTTATATCTATTATTCAACAATAAAAATATTAAATGAATTAATTACTTGAAAAACTAAATAATCACATGTAATTAACTAAATTGGCACCTACATAAATGTCAATAATTTGTATAATTCAACCACAATTCAAATAAAAATTACATCAAATTACATATGACTCATTTATTGGATTGCCCCTATGGGCCTACGGGCCGGGTCCGCGAGCGGGCCTACCAGTAAGCCCGAATGGGCCTAGTTTGGGCGAGCCTGCGGGCCGGGTTGGCCAGACATGTGAATGGCCCGAGCCGGGCGGGCCGGGTTTTCAGGCCTCGGGCTTTTGAAGACCCTTAACTCTACATCCAGGACTGATTGTTCATTTTTTTTTTAAATCATATTACTTATGTGATAAGGTATGAATTTTTATAAAATTTAAAATACATACCTTAATAAATTAAATAATATCAGTTAAAAATATATAAAAATTTTTAATGAGATATATACAAGTTACGATAAAACCAGCTTTTGAGACCGAAAATGGAATGACCTAACAAGTCTCATTGCAATTTTATATGATTTGTTTTATTCACACCAAAAATATATATAAAAAACCAAAGTGTCCACCCTGTAGAAACAGTGCTGCTACCCGGGCCCCAAATATTAGGCCCCATTGCTGAGCCCCAATAGGTGGCATAATCCTATTGGTCCCTTGTTTGACTTTTTCTAACCACCAAAAGGCCAATTACATAACTATCCTTATCATTAATATCCTCATTAAAATCGTAACCGAATCCCACAAATTGGGGCACCATTAATTCCTCTCCCCAAAGTAACCGAATTCCACAAATGGGGGCACCATTAATTCCTTTCCCAATAAAATTTGAATGTTAGGGTTCCGATTTGGGCAAAGCCATATGAATGAAAAAAAAAGAAAAAAAATTAGGCGATCAAGATTTCAATCCATCTGATTCTCTTCCCCAACAAACCGTTAACAATGGCGAATAAAAAAGGATAGATTTTGTATTTTTTTTTTTTTTTTGACAAAAAAAAAAAACAGGTCATTTGTATCTGATAAAAAAGTCACATTTTTTTTTTTGCACTTCTTGCAAATGTGGAATCCAATCAAGAAACTGTCTCAGTTGTGAAATTTTTCCTTCCGTGCATCTGAATTTCTTCCGTTAATATCGTGTATCTGAAATTCGGCAGTGTATCTAGATTAATTTTTTGCACTTCTTGCAAATGTGGAATCCAATCAAGAAACTGTCTCAGTTGTTGAATTTTCCCTTCTGTGCATCTGAATTTCTTCTGTTAATACTGTGTATCTGAAATTCGACAGTGTATCTTGATTTGGAAAATCACAAATGTTTTATGTTTTCCTGTGCACACCATTCATATTCTGCTTCGAATGATGCAATTAGCCTGTAATATCAGATACTTGTATCTGAAAATCATTTTAAGATACAGTGCTGTATCTTAAAACCAAACAAAAACCATGTGGATTTTGAATTACCAAACATGTTAATTAGCAGTACATATATTTTAAAAAAAGTCCTTCAAGCCTTTATATACATATATATATATATATGACAATTAGAAATTAAATATGAATCAGATAAACTTTAATCAATTCCATGGAGAAATAAAATGTCAAACTTCAAATTGTGCTTGAAACAGGTTTTAAGATACACATTTCACATTCAGACACACCTCAATAGTTATTATCTACTATGCTGGAGAAGCAGCCAATTATATTTGATTCATTTTTTGAGTTAAGGTATACCTAATAAAAAGTCTCACATACATCACAATAGACATACATTCCACATACAATTTGACATTGATTTGCATTTCACATAGATGTCTAATACAAATTTCAGATACACCATCAAATTCAGATACATCTATCACTGTATCAAATACAATGTTATCTCGTCCACATTTTGCTGATCAGCCAAATCAATCACTTCCTTTGGTAAACTGGTTTCCATTTCACATGAATCGTAGATGTCTTCCAAATAATTTGATTCTTCAAATGTGTCATCCATATAATCCTCTTCACTGCCTGTTGAAAATAGAAAAGTAGTCACATGTTATAAAATTCAAATTAAGATACACAGGTGTATCTTAAAACCAATACAAAAACATATGGATTTTGAATTACCGGACATGTTAAAAGCAGTACATATTTTCAAATATAGTCCTTCAAACCTTTATATGTATATACGTATATGACAATTAGCAATTAAATATTAATCAGGTACACATTAATCAATTCCATGGTGAAAATAAAATGTCAAAAATTGATTTTAAGATACAATGCTGTATCTTAAAACCAAACAACAATCATGTGGATTTTGAATTACCAAACATGTTAATTAGCAGTACATATACTTTGAAAAAAGTCCTTCAATACTTTATATATATATATATATATATATATATATATATATATATCTATATGACAATTAGAAATTTTATATGAATCAGATAAACATTTATCAATTCCATAAAATTCAATTTAAGATACAATGCTGTATCTTAAAACCAAACAACAAACATGTGGATTTTGAATTACCAAACATGTTAATTAGCAGTACATATACTTTAAAAAAAGTCCTTCAATACTTTTTATACATATATATATATATATATATCTATATCTATATGACAATTAGAAATTTTATATGAATCAGATTAACATTAATCAATTCCATGGAGAAAAATAAAATGTCAAAAATTCAATTTAAGATACAGTGCTGTATCTTAAAACCAAACAACAAACATGTGGATTTTGATCAATTCCATGGAGAAATAAAATGTCAAACTTCAAATTGTGCTTGAAACAGGTTTTAAGATACACATTTCACATTCAGACACACCTCAATAGTTATTATCTACTATGCTGGAGAAGCAGCCAATTATATTTGATTCATTTTTTGAGTTAAGGTATACCTAATAAAAAGTCTCACATACACATCACAATAGACATACATTCCACATACAATTTGAAATTGATTTGCATTTCACATAGATGTCTAATACAAATTTCAGATACACCATCAAATTCAGATACATCTATCACTGTATCAAATACAATGTTATCTCGTCCACATTTTGCTGATCAGCCAAATCAATCACTTCCTTTGGTAAACTGGTTTCCATTTCACATGAATCGTAGATGTCTTCCAAATAATTTGATTCTTCAAATGTGTCATCCATATAATCCTCCTCACTGCCTGTTGAAAATAGAAAAGTAGTCACATGTTATAAAATTCAAATTAAGATACACAGGTGTATCTTAAAACCAATACAAAAACATATGGATTTTGAATTACCGGACATGTTAAAAGCAGTACATATTTTCAAATATAGTCCTTCAAACCTTTATATGTATATACGTATATGACAATTAGCAATTAAATATTAATCAGGTACACATTAATCAATTCCATGGTGAAAATAAAATGTCAAAAATTGATTTTAAGATACAATGCTGTATCTTAAAACCAAACAACAATCATGTGGATTTTGAATTACCAAACATGTTAATTAGCAGTACATATACTTTAAAAAAAGTCCTTCAATACTTTATATATATATATATATATATATATATATATATATATATATATATATATATCTATATGACAATTAGAAATTTTATATGAATCAGATAAACATTTATCAATTCCATAAAATTCAATTTAAGATACAATGCTGTATCTTAAAACCAAACAACAAACATGTGGATTTTGAATTACCAAACATGTTAATTAGCAGTACATATACTTTAAAAAAAGTCCTTCAATACTTTTTATACATATATATATATATATATATATATATATATATATATATCTATATCTATATGACAATTAGAAATTTTATATGAATCAGATTAACATTAATCAATTCCATGGAGAAAAATAAAATGTCAAAAATTCAATTTAAGATACAGTGCTGTATCTTAAAACCAAACAACAAACATATGGATTTTGAAATACCAAACATGTTAATTAGCAGTACATATACTTTAAAAAAAGTCCTTCAAGCCTTCATATACTGGAATATATATATATGACAATTAGCAATTACATATGAATCACATAAACATTATCAATTCCATGGACAAATAAAATGTCAAACTTCAAATCGTGCTTGAAAAATAAAATCAAGATACACGTGTATCTGGAAATCGAATGAGTAATAAAAAAATCAGATAGGATAGGAATCATTCATATCGAATATAAATCTAACCTGATTGGATCGCCATTGTCTCACCACAATCGATCGCGAACAAAAAAACATATGAACCGCACAATTCTAATAACCTCCACAGATCCAACTGAAAAAAAAAAATGATTTCGATGCTTGTTTTCACTTCCACCATTGAGTCTAGATATAAAATAAATGTAAATCGTGATATTTTTTGAGGGTTCGAAATACCTAACCTGGATATTTGCACCACCATTAAAATCGCACGAAAAAAAAAGAAAAACGATGAAATCCTCTCTTTCAACGTTGAAAGTCTGAACGAAAAATGTAAATTGATGTTTGTTTTCTTTGCAGCATATCAATCTTATAAAACTCTGTGATTTTTTTTTTTTGATCGTGCAAATGAAGTATCTTCATACACCGAAAAAATTTGAACGGTTCATATGCTAGGCATTAAATTTTTTTTATCGTGCGTATCAAAGTCATAACTAACTCGGCATTAATTGAACGGTTATTGAAAAAAACGGGGAGAATAGTTAGGAGGGCTAATATAGGTATTTCAAGGTTGCCACCTCATGGGGCTTGGGTTGGGGCCTATTAGTTGGGGCCCAAAAATCATTATTGCTGTAGAAAGCCAAAATAAATAATATAAATATTTTTGAGATCCCAAGTAAACGTTCCCACCAAGTGTCGGCAGGTCTGTCTCTCCCTCTCTCCATTCACACGCTCTTTCAGTCTTCACTCACTTGACACAACCCACTCTGCCTACCTCACGAACATCACATGTGACCCGACTGACCGTACCATCCAAAATAAAACAAATTAACAGAACATAACGGTCAAGGCCCGGCCCAACACTCCACGACCGTTAAAAAAACCAATCCCCATCAAACGCCGTTAACAAGGGCATTTCCGTCAATACACCCAACCTACCCCCCCAACATAAAAAACAGAGCCCCCTCCTCGAACGAAGAGCAGTCAAAACAATGCCGACTCACCGTCTCCCCGCCGCGCTCCTCCTCCATCTCCTCTTCTCCGCCGCCTTATCGTCCTCCCTCACCGACCCAAACTGGGAACCCGCCACCGCCACCTGGTACGGAAGCCCCGACGGTGACGGAAGCGACGGTACGTGAAAACCCAATCCCCCCCCTCCCAAAATGTAGCCGTTACGAATGGGTCTTTTGTTTATTTGTCTCACGCGCGTGTGGTGTGACAGGAGGCGCGTGTGGGTACGGGTCGCTGGTGGACGTGAGACCGCTGAAGGCGCGGGTGGGGGCGGTGAGTCCGGTGCTGTTCAGGGACGGGGAGGGGTGCGGGGCGTGTTACAAGGTGAGGTGCCTCGACGAGGGGGTGTGTTCGAGGAGGGCAGTGACCGTCATTGTCACCGATGAGTGCCCCGGCGGGTACTGCTCAAATGGGAGGACCCACTTCGATTTGAGCGGCGCCGCGTTCGGACGCATGGCCGTGGCTGGGCTCGGGTCAGAACTGCGTGACCGGGGCGAGATTCAGGTGGTCTACCGGAGGTGAGTCTAAAGGGGGGGGGGGGGGTGTGGAGAATGACGAAAATGCCCCACATTCGTCTTTGGATAGAGAGATTGGTCTCCGGGGCCCATGGGATGGGCATTTTCGTCATTCAAATTTTTTTATTGTTTTTTATTTTTATCCTCCGTTATTTTTTCAAGGAGAGGAGATGTTAGTCAACTTTTTCAAAAGCTCGGTTTGCAACTTTTTTACATTGGTTGAAATGCCGTTTTGTGACTTGTGTTGGAGATAAATTGAACTATGACCAACTCAACTTTGGGTATGATCTAGGTTGAGTCAGATTTGGTTCTGATTTAAGTTTCTAAAATGATACTATTTTAAGGTCTCATTTGAAATGAGTTTGAAAATTAGTTTTTTTTTTTTAAATTGAATTTAAAATTAAATTAATAAACAAATATTATAAAAAAAAATAGCTTTTAGATATTTTTTTACAAAAATGAAACCGTAATTTTTTTATTTTTGTTTTGAAATGAATTTGAGAAAAATAATTTCCTGCAAACTCAAAAGCACCCCAAATTCGTATTTGGGCGGTAAGTAAATAAATAATAATTTCACTTATACACTAGTTGTAACAAAGAATAGTTGGTGCTCAGGTGGAGGAGGTGATAGAGGTGAAAATAAGAAGAAGGGTGATATATATTGTATTAAGACCACACTTGAAAATGTGTTTGAAAGGGAGTTTGATTTTGCATAAATCGAAAAACGAAAAAAATGTGTCTTCTAACGGATTAAAAAAATATAGTTAATTAAAAAGTTATTTCAGCTTTTTAGTACAAATAATATGCTTTTGAAAAAGTTTAGAAAATGAGTTTCCTAGATATCGATTTTTATCAAACTAGTTTATCAAAAGTTTTATCTTTCAAACGGGGTTCTAAACAGGGTAAAAAAAATGAAACTGTTGATAGATTTCAAGATAAAAAAAAAAAATTAAACAGTTTATATTTTTTTCACATATTAAAATTTGAGTTGAACTTTGAAGTTTACTACTCATCCCAATATCCCATTGGATTCAAGTTGAGCCAGTATAACCAAAGCCCTCAATCCAAACTTCACCCAAATCGGAGTGGGTTTGTTTGGGTTGGGATTCAGGTTAAATCCAACTACTAACATCTCAACATGAATCCACCCAAAAGTCCGATTAGTTTGGGTTAGATCAGATTTAACTTGTTCAAGTTGCACCATCTTATACTGAAGTTCAATTTTTAAGCCTCAATAAGGGTCAAGCTTTACTTAAACTGCATGAATAATGTGTCAATTAAGCTCACATATATGTATATGTATATTAATGACTTTGATTTTTCATGAACTTGTAATTGCAGGACCAAATGCAAGTACGCAAGGAAGAACATAGCGTTTCACGTGAACGAGGGGTCCACGGATTACTGGCTGTCCGTTCTGGTGGAATTTGAAGAGGGAGACGGTGACATCGGTTCCATGCACATCAAACCTGTGAATCTCTTGCTCTCTCTCTCTCTCTCTCTCTGTTTTTTTATGCTTCATGTGTCATCTGTTATTGCTCATAAAAAATAGAAGTTTTTTGTTTTTAATATCCTAAATTCATTGGACAAGACACTAAACTCTGCTTTTCTTCCTCTGTTTTTTCTTCATTATGTAATAAAGATCTTGCTTTCCGCTCATATTCTTGGCCAGACCTTAGTGTGGAACCCAGTTATTGTGAGTTGTTTTTTTCATCCACTTGTCATGAAATATATGAGATGAGATGAGACTGTATTTGGGATTCTCAAAAAAGACTGATGAGTGTTAACACAACTCTTATGAAAAAATCTGGTTGAAAACTCCTATGAAAAATCTGTTTTGAAAATGAGATCCTCAATCTTTTCACATTGTCCATGCTAAGAGCATCTCCAATCCTGTATTCAAATCTTTGTTCAAATTTAAATTTGAGTAAAAGTCACCGAAAACCCTCTCCAACCATTTACTCGTACCCATATCAAATCAAACTTTTACTCAAATCTTTACCCAAATCAAATGAGACCCAAATCTTTAACCAAATTTTCAACATCTCTTTTTTTTTTTTTATCTCTACATTTTTTTCCAATGTGAATTTTTTTCTTTCAACTCCACCGTTGAATTATATTAGATGTTTTCCCACCCCCCCAAAATTTTTACCATCTCTGGAAACTCAAAAAAAAAAAGTGGTCTTCTTTCTTAAGTCTTTATCTTTATTTTTTAATATCTTATTTTTACTCCATAAAAAAAAATATTTTTATCTTTTTTAAAAAATTAGATGATTATAATTTTTAAATTTAAATATCTTAAAAGGAAGAAAAATTGAATAGTAAAAATGTTTGGGAAAAGACTTTAAAAATGTTGATAGGAAATAATTAGAAGAAGACATGAATTTTTAAAAAGATTTGAGTGAAATACAAAGTGATGGTTGAAGATACATCATATCAAATCAAGCTTTTGCTCGAATTTTAAATGAAATTTGGTATAGGTTTGAGTAAGGGCTGGACATAGCCTCAGAGAAGAGGTGGTACTATGAGGCACTAACAAATGGGCAAATGATTGAAATGCATGCAGACTTCTTCAGAGGACTGGTTAGAGATGAAGCACGTATGGGGTGCTAATTGGTGCATCATAGGAGGGCCTCTGAAGGGACCCTTCTCACTGAAGCTGACCACACTATCCACACAGAGAACTCTCTCTGCAAGAGATGTGATTCCAAGGAACTGGTCTCCTAAAGCAACTTACACTTCCGGCCTCAACTTCTACTAAAACAACATGAGAGTTGTCGGAGACCAACAAAAAGGTAGTCGTTGATGCTGGATGTGTTTGTTTTAAAGAAAGAAAAAACAAATAAAAAGTAGCCTTTGTTGGACTGCAAAGGCATCCTACAAAAGGCTATCCATATTGTTGTTTTAAAAAAATGAGAGACTCTGCTACTAGGTGTGTTGTCTCTCTGTGTGTGTGTGAGCCCTCTCCAAAGGGAGAGAGAGCGCGCCCTCTCTGTCTTTTATTTATTTCTTTATTATTATTTTTCTGGACTAGACTAGATTTCCTTGTGTGTGTGAAATTTTGTGGGGTACCCCTGTATTACTTGTTATTCAATGCTGAATGGAAATTTTGTGTGATATTTTTCTTGTGTATTCATCAAAAGTAAAAAAAAGGGGGAAATTAATACCTTCTTTTTTTTTTTTATTAATTCGCTATTTTTTAGGACTGTAATTTTTTTAGGATAAGAAAACACCTCAATTTTGTCATTATATTTTTTTTTACAGGTCCATCTCTCCAACACCGTCCATATTTGAATGAATAACAATATAATGTAGGAGTTAACAATGTACATAGATTGAACCTCCTCTTAATAGAATGATGGATGTATTTCTCTTTAGTGAAGGGATTTGAGTTCGAGTCTTGTATGTCTACATGACACGCCATAGATACCCTCGATTAAAGGTGGAAGACGGTCCCTGTACAGCCCTTCCTTGGTGTCCGGTGAGAAATCAAATCCACCCAACATGTTTACCATACCAAGTTCATGGGGGTGACCCGCTGTGAAGTTTTGTTTTTAGGACATACCCCACTAACATGGGGGTGAGAAAAATAAGTCTTTGGATAATCTGGCATGGAAGCTTTTGTCTATACGTCTAAAAGAAGTAGATTTTTACAAGTTCAGATCCAGTCAAACTTGATACCATCTGTATCGAATTGTAAAATCTATAAATCGAACTACATAGCTTATTAATCGAATTGCACAGAGAATAACACTATACCCAATAATTGGTTGTGTAATTTGATTTATAGATTGTGTAGTTTGATTAATTAATTGTATAGTTCAATATTAATGGTAACCAGGCCTAACTGGATCTAGACCGGGTTTTTACCATAGTT
Organism: Acorus gramineus; assembly: GCA_030737835.1. Lineage (NCBI taxonomy): Eukaryota > Viridiplantae > Streptophyta > Magnoliopsida > Acorales > Acoraceae > Acorus > Acorus gramineus. The sequence continues at coordinate 11,196,348 of CM060857.1, read as the reverse complement.
ATTCACACTTTGACACATGGTCTCCCTTTCCCGGAATGCCCCCACATTCCTTGAGAGGGAGGGACACACAGAACTGACTGGAACGCTGAAACAGTTATTAATTCATCCATCCTTAAATGGGTCATCCTGTTTTGCAGTTTGTCAGTGTGTAATCAAGATTTGAGGGGGGCATTGTGGGAAAACAGAGGTCAGGCCCTCAAGATTCCATCCATCACAACAATATGACTTGTTATATATAACACCACTATAGCAATGCCACTTGCAGGGAAATAGAGTTATGACTAGTATTGATAGTGAGTACATTTGGCAGAGACATTACACAATTAAGGATTTCATTAGATGTGCAACAGTGAATTGAAGTAAAGAAGTAAAAAAAAACACAATCTCCAAGAAGACTTGGTTAAGCTAAAGATTACATATATTCAGGATAACAGACTCTTTGTATGGGGCTTAAAGACTTGGCACTACCTTTCAAATTCCTAGGGATGTCTATAGTTAGCATGAGAATTTAGTTATGCAGAAAATCTTCCAACTTTAATTGGAATTTGATAATAATTACACATCTCACCTAATAGTGGGATCCTCTCCTCAGTAGCCAATGTTTCCAAATATTCATTCTAATACTTGGACATCAAATTTCACAATCTTATATATGCTATGTCATGAGTGTAATATAATTTATGGTTCAGGAAATTGAGATTAATGGTTTTAGGATAACAGACTTTTGACAATGGCAAAAGTAAAGTTTCATGAGAAAGATTAATGGGTTATGAAAAAAATAAGAATCACCACGAGGTAAGGCTACTAAATGAGTAGGAGTTTGATATACATATATTGACATGGTAGAGTTTGTTAGAAATTATATATATTGTGAGAGCTACTTTGTTGATTGGTGTCGTCGGTTCACCTTCACTACTAATGTGCTCCACAGAAGGGTTGAGGATGTGGTGCTCCTGTCAAAGACACTTCAACGATCAAGTCATAAATAGGTCTTTTTAGTTGGAGGTAGAGGTCTTAAAAATTATAACATTCACTTGTCCAGTATAACCCTTTTTATCATATTTCAATCTCGCGGATTTGGGAGATCCGCATGTAACCTCTGGATCCCATTCAATCCGCTTGTTATGACAAACCATTTTGATCTCAGTGACATTTTATGTTCAGGTAGCCCGCACATATTTTGATACGGTCAACATTCCTCCAACGAGCTATGATTGACTAATTTGATTGACACATGACAGTAAAAAAATCTACCTGGATCAGATGACTCCACATATCTATATTATTATTATACTATATACTATTATTATATTATACTATATAAAAGTCTCTTAAATCAAAAACCTGTCGTTTGACCTTTTTGCCCCTGTCAATTCATTCAATCCCATTACAGCCCATTCACACCACTTTAATCACAACCATTTTTTCATTTTACCTCTACATTTTTATTCAATTCAATGAAAATCCATTTACATTATTTTAATCTAATTCATAGTATATTATAATACATACATTTCATCGTGTAACACATTTATTAACTTATGATTAAATTTGGTTATTATAATATTATTAGGATAAGAAAATGCTTATAAAATAAAAGAATATTCATAATATAATTTGCACAAAAAAAAATCCCGTTTTAGTCTTGTGTGAACTCAACAATAAATTTATTCCAATACATACATTTCATCATATCTTTTATAAATCATGTTAATAATTTAAATAAATTATATGTATTTAAAAGTTCTATTCAATCCCATGAAAATCCATTCGTATCATTGTCATCTCATTCATAATTTATTCCACTAGACACATTTCATCATATCTTGCGTAGCATATTAAAATTTTAAGCTTCACATTTCGTCATACTTATATGATGACTAATATAAATATATCATAAAATAATATTAAAAATTTACATCAATTATGATAAAATTAAATTAATATATTTATTAACTTATAATTAAATTGATAATCAAATGAGATTAACATTCTAATTAAATGATTAATATGAAATATGACTTTAATATTAAAAGAATGACCGCAACAACAAAAAATATTAATATTTGCATTAAAATATGATAATTAATATATAAATTTATTTATTTAATATTTAATGTTCCCAATACTTTCATAATTGTTTAAATTATGATATATATAAAAGATATGATGAAATCCATTTAAAGTTTGTATATAATTTGCATATTAGTTTATCAATAAAAATATGAAATCTATTTAAATTTTATCTTTAATTTAAATGTTAATTTGATTTTATTTTGAATACTATCCAAATCGCAAAAGACAATATAATTAACATCATTTTGTTTTTGAATTATAAGAAAATCTGAAGATTAAGGAGACAAGATTGTGTGTCCCATGATAATCGTTGATTATATTTTTTTTAATATTTACATTCAAATGTGTTGCTTAAATTTGGAATAGTAAAAAAAAAGAACAAACCCAAAAAATTAATAATATTTGCTTTCAAAATTTCTAATTAATATATCAATAGATGAAATTAATATTGGTAATGCTGCCTTTTTTTTAAGTTTAAATTGTGAACAAATCCAATGTCATGCTTAATATGTATCTTACCTATGGTTAGTTTCTAAATTTATTAAAATGTCTATATCTATTCTATACAACTTATATATATACTACAGATCTTGGAAATACTTTCATTTGACACTTTTATAATTTCTAAACAATGAAAATCCATATGTATATAAGCTAGTCAATTAACTAAAAAAAAATTATGAATCCAATTGGAATCCGTATCCGAAATATCATAAATATCCAATATTCGAATATTTGGAGTGTGAATATGAATATCAGTCTATCCGATTCAAAAAATATCCGTGTCTGACATATATTATAAAAATATATATATTTGTATTATATATTGTCCATATTGTTATCTTGTATGATAAATTACAATGATAATATATTATAATACTATTAAATTTTCAATATATAATATCTGAAAAAGAAAATAAGCCTTATGATTTTAATTTTAATTTTAATACCTCTCTATATCACTTGAATATACAAATTAATGTTAATATTCAAATATGTCAATTATCCTAAAAATATATGTACCCTATCCGTATCCGAAGAAATCTTAATTCAAAAATTAATTTTCGTATTCGAATTCAAAATTAGGATATAAATATTAACATATCTAAATATTAACATTATCTTGATTATATATTTTCAAAATTGTGATTATAGATTATATATGTCAAATAAAATGTTAAAAAATCATCATAATTATGCCACAAATTAATAATCCAATACAATATTTATTAAAACATTCAAAATTCAAAATGTAAACTATTGGGACCCAACTTTATTTTTCATATGCATTCAAGAGTTAAAAAAAAATATATATTCTTTATAAAAAAATAAATATATACTCTTCAATCCTAAGAAATTAATGGATGCAATAAATGTTGGAGATATGATAAGTTTATTCTCCAACAATAACAACAAAATAAATATATACTCTGCTGCAAAACTCCAAAATAGTTGAATAAAATATCTCCTTGTCTCCAATACAAACCATTCCTCCACGAAAATATAAATGGAATTGGAATAAAAACCTTTCCCAAATTAATTAATCAATTCCGATAGAATAAATATCATTTTATCTTCTTATTATTATTACGGTTCATCCCCCAAATTCATCCCCACATGTTGGTTTGTCCTTTCTTATATTTTTTGGTCATCAACGGTGAGTTATCCTATAATCTAAATGGAGTATATTATATATGATTAGTTTTTTTATATAAAATTTCCTATTTATATCATTTTTTATATTTAGTAAGACATTGATCAATTGCAAGTTTATTTCTTCACAACTTCTTAGGTGAGGTGAAGATTCAGTTCAAAGAGCAACATATATAAAATATGTGAGAATGGCTTCACTCTCACATTTATCATCTTTTTAATTTCTATGTTTCACTATTTTAATTCTATTTTTCTAAAGATTTATTTATGCGGAAGCAATACTGTCTTTCCAAGGTAGCCTTGATAAGCATATTAATTATACATTAAAACCCCTTAATCTAAGTTTCTATATCCTTATTTTATGTATAATAATAACTAATATTAAGAATTCATGTGTTATTGCAGGTAATTGATTTAAATGATGATTATCAATACAAGATATGCTACAAATCAGTTAAAGATGTGAAGGAGAATCAAGAGTTTCTAGAAGATCCTTATGGAAAAAGATTTGGTTAAGATTGAATAAAAATCAATCTAATCAAATATATTCTTCAAAATCCTGTCCCACTGTTTTGATCATAACTTTTGCCTCAAGTATCTGATTTATTCTCATGATATGGCGTTGGAAAGATAATTTCAAGATCTACAAATCACTATTTCATGAATATTTCGTAATTCCATCTTATTACGGGTCAAAAAGCCATATGAAGATTCTGCAGAAAATCAATGACGGGAATTAAATCTAAACTTCATATGAGGAAGGTTGAGACCAATCTTAACTACCCAATCTTAACCATCCATTATATTGCAAATAAATGGTTGAGATTCAAGAGCTGGAGACTATAAAAGGAGCACATGTGAATGGAAAAAGAGGAAGAGGCACAAAGACAATCAAAAGAAGAAGAATTCAAGAGTTTTGCTTTGTTTTTGTTTTTCTTTTCATCTCATATATTTTGATTCTTGTATTCTATTAGATCTGAATTTTAATATTAATTTTGTGTTTTTATTTTCAAGAATTTTTTAATAATATGATGTCTTTTATTTTTCTTTTCTTTTATTTGATCATGTTTTCTAGTAGCTAAATCTTCAACTAGGGTTGAAGATGAAACCATGCAATGTTTGTTTAGGATTTTATATTTAGATTTGAATTCTCCATATTGTTTGCTTTATTGCTTATCAATCTCTCCTTCAATTCTCTTTTAAAACATTTTGTGTGAATTTCTTATTACCTTCTTCAAAAATCTCTTGTATTTGATTTGATAAAATATGCTTTGATTAAGTTCTATGATATTTTATGCTCTTCTTAACATGTTGAATATTGAGTTGGTAGATTTTATAAAGGGAAGGGAGATAGATCATTCTATTGGATTTTCATAAATCAAGGTTTTTAATTGTAGAATCATCTTCAAGGATCTCTTATTTAGGGTTTGATAGGGTATGCTTGGTTAACTATTTGATATCTTATTCTCTTCCTAATATGTGAATATTGAGATGATTGTTTTGATTTCAAATCTGATTTTATGAAATAATTAATATGATTTTAAATATTTATTTTCCGATTGGTATTTGATTAACGTCAATATTGATTGAGTTATATGGTGGAGTTTCATATTTGAATATAATCTCTAGATTGGTATTGCATGGTGGATTCTAAAACCCTAGTTATCTTTTCATATTAATATTCTCTTTTTAATAATAATAATAAATAAATAAATAACTTCATCAATCTTTCTTTCTAGTTCGATTAGTTAAACTGATTAATAATCTGATTGGGACAATTCTCTGTGGGTTCGACTCGTATTTGCTAGATCTATACTTCTGTAACGTTCTATGCACTTAAGGTAGTTAATAACAACTTAAATAATCAATCGATCAGTTGTAGTATAGTGGTGAGTATTCCCGCCTGTCACGCGGGTGACCCGGGTTCGATCCCCGGCAACGGCGCCAAAAACTTGATTGAATATTTAAGTTGTTATTAATTACCGCAAGTGCACGGATCGTTACAGAAGTATAATTAGTAATTGTGGCAGAGATTCCTGCATTGGATGCCTTAAAAAAAACCATCAAACTTGATCCAATCCCCAACAGTTTTTTTTATGTTGCTAAGATCCATAGAATAAAATCAAAGTAATATGACCTAACAAAAAGAAAACACACATTGCTTTCATATGTCATTAACCAATTTTCAAAAACCAGAGCTGGCCAGTTCGAACAATGAAACATTTCACTTTTAAACCCCTGTAATGAACAACAGCTGACCTAAAATTTAGAAATCATTCTTTCCATCACTTGAGTAGATCTTTTTGTTTTTTGGCAAAAAAATAAAAAAAAAAATTGTAATCTATAAAAATAGATTTTATGGTTTGTTATAAAATATTTTGTAAATCTCTTTCATATATTTTTGAAATAATGATTAATTAAGAAATGATATATCATTTTATCCTATATTTTTTTGGTATAAGGGCTTTAGAAAATCTATAAATTTACTAACATAGTGCTTAAGGGATTTCCGATTAATGTCATAATTATTTGTTTTGGGATCAAGCAGGTTTTTCAGTCAATGGTTGTTTCTTTTTAGATTTTTAATTTTTTGGGCAATTATAAAAATTTTTTTTTATTTTATAGATGATATTAATTTTCTTCAATTTTTTTAGTTTTCGTGAAACTTCCTTAATGGAGTAATTCAATTCAAAATTTTAACTTTTTAAATTTTTCTATATATGTATTTGTTGGATTTTTCAATATAATTGTCTTTGATTTTTTTTTCTTTCTTAGATTTAAAAGGCCGATATTTTGGGTTATTTGTTGTTTCAAAAAAACGGGATGATTTCATGTTATTTGGTTGATTTGAGATGTCTTATTCAAACTCTTTTTGACAATTTTTCAGTTTTAAAGTTTAATAGATGTTTATAAACCAAAAGTAATATTTGTTTAGTGATATTCAAACATGTGTTGAGCTTTTTTATTGTTATGGATTTTCTTTCGCATGGTTCTTTCTTTTCAAATTTCTTATTTTTGTGAGGAATTATAAAATATTTTTTCAATTTTTTAAAATTTGTTTAATTTCTGTGGAACTGCCTTAACATAGTGTTTTTTTCCATTCAGAATTTTGACTTTTTAAATTTTTTCATGTGGATTTGTTGGAATTGGGTATTTTTCAATTGTTTGGATTTTATAATTTTTATGGGGCCATTGGTTTTTCTAGATTTAATTTAATTTTAATTGATATTCCTAGATCAATAAGTAAATCCTTTTTTAACATAGTTTTTTTTTCCATTCAGAATTTTGACTTTTTAATTTTTTTCATGTGGATTTGTTGGAATTGGGTATTTTTCTATTGTTTGGATTTTATAGTTTTTAATTGGTTGTAATAAGTTAACACGTGATTGGATAAGTAATCAGTTTTGTAATGTTTACCTCTCTGTGTGATCTACACCAGACGTGTTACATTTGTAACAATGCGCTTCACCTTCTTTGACGTCGACTTTACTGTAACACTTATTACAAGCATTATAGTATGGTTCTCTTTTGTTGTCAATGCTCTCGATGGTTGCTTTGAAAGAGCAGAAGCTTTTCTGTACGTTCAATTAATGTTAAATTTAGGACTCTTTGAAAAAACTTTTAATACGTAGCATGCAATTGATATAGGTAGAAGGGATGGGCATGTAGGATGGGTTTTTTGGATTTCTTATTTTGAGATTTGATTGTGTTGTTTATGCTGTCATCCTAGGAGAGTATTCTAATTTAAGTTTAGATGTATCTATATAATCATAGAACGATTTTTCCCTCAATTATCACCTTTTTTTTTTTTTGGTTTCGGTTTCAAGAATAAAACAAAGGATCTTCAATATTAAGATATGAGGCAATATGTGTATAACTAAATTTTGATCTTCAATATTAAGATCCGAGGCAACATTTGAAGAAAATTACATAGTAATTAGTATACCTGGACACCTGATGTTCCTTCCCGAATGATCTGTTCAATAGTCATTTCGGTGGAATCTGTAACCTTTGTTGTTGTTGAAAAGAACAATTTGTCATCCCCAATTTTTGATAAGGACATCAACCTGTATTATAAATTTTTGAAAAGAACAATTTGTCATCCCCAATTTCAATTTTTGATAAGAACAATCCATTAGCCATCATGTAAACTATATGATTAACTGTTTCATTTATATGGTATATAATTTTTTTTATACATTTTAATTTTTTTTTTATATAGGATTTTTAACAAATACTCATCACAACTTTTTCTTTTATCACAACTTCCAAGGCGAGGCAGTGGTCCAACCCAACAAACAACAAATACAAAAATTTTGAGTATGGCTTAACTCATTTTCTATTTTTTTATGCTTCTATGGTTCATTGTTTTGATTCTATTTCAACAAGCTTTTATTTCAAACACATTTTACTTTTTATTTATTTATTTTTTGTGTGTAATTCAATAACAAATTTAGGTCTTTTATAATTTTAGTTAACTTTTGTCACGCCCCAGGGCGGCCGTCCCCGGGACGCGGCAGGTGTATATATCATATCAGAAACCTACACAGGAGGTCAAATATATATACTCTAAACCACAAACAAAATGACAACACAGATCAAACAGGGCTGACATAATATATACACAATATAGCGGAAGCTAAAACTGAGTCTGTAATCCAAAACATATTACAGACTCGATACACAATCATATGTCCTGTGAGAGCCAATATACATAGTAACAACTGAATATATACAACACGTGCTCAACACGGAAATACAATACATACAGCCAAGGAAAGGGATGCTGATAGCCTCTGGTACTCGCGGACGTAGCGCTGCTCCGCTACTGAAGAAATCCCTCGGAAAGCTCCAACTGCTGCTCCGGCTCCAGCTCAGGCTCAGTGGCAACTGGGGAAAAACATATGCGAGGGGTGAGCCACACGCTCAGTGAACGGCACAACCCATGCATCACAGACAATATTGACCACAACATATTAATCCAGCTATTCGTCCCGCCTCTAAGGGGCAGGAACAACATAAACATTAATCCATTCTAATCCACAATTTCCATAATCCAGATCATACCCTCACCCTTACCCCTCAACAAGGGACTCAGGATATTGGGACTTACAATCATTCACAAACAAAACCAGCGGGTCGCTCATCGCCAACCCACTTCACCCTCACCCTCACCTTTCCAAAGGTGACATAGGATTTTGGGACTGACTAGGCTGTTGGTCACCCTTAGTCCACCGGTAGTCTCTCCTCCACTCCGTAGGCCACTGGTCTCCGCCCACAACTTCAGCACAGTCCGTCACAAATATCGGGAGGCGCCTACTCATGTGGGTCATCCGAAGGACGGCCTTTCTAACGCTGGGGTAGTCTCTACCGGATCCAACGAGGGGGACAGAACAGCCTATCCATACGCATATGATCCACTCGGATCCGCCGACAACACATCTCTCCAACTCAAATGTCATGAACTCTTCAGAGTTCCTCCAGGGCGCATATCCAAGATGCGGGGAAATAGTACAATCAAAAGCAGTGTTGGAATATCACTGGGGGAAAGAAACTCGGGAGGGCGGCGTGAGTTCCCGATACAGGGTACCCCGACAACCAAACAAGGAACACGGAGTACCCTAACACGGGTCTCACCGCTGTCCTCGCAAGGTCCCTCCCCTATAATATTCACTACTCATGCTAATAATCATACTAATCATACAACATTACTTATAATATTATTGGGACTAGAAACCTTGGGAGAGCAGCATGAGGTCCCGATACAGGACATCCCGACAACCAAACAAGGAACACGGAGTACCCTAACACGGGTCTCACCGCTGTCCTCGCAAGGCTCCTCCCGATAATATTACCTAAGGCATGCGATTTAACATACACTAGCATTTAATTTAATAAATAAACTAGTAGGACGCATACATAGGTCGAGGTTTCCTAACATGAAACAGGGGACATGGTGCATGGCTCATACACATATCCTATGGGTGCAAGTCCCTAACATGCAAAGTCTAGGGTAGCATGCATTCTACATTTAAATCATGCAAGCATGGATTACATATTATTGCAGGTTAATATACATCCATGGTGCCCCAGGAGAGGTCGGTATACGCCCAAGTGCGTATAACGCCTCTCTACTGGGTTGGATTGTCCCACTCACTCGAATCGGGGTCGTCGCGCGACCGTCCGTCTAGATCTGCAAGACAGACATTCAATATGGTGAGAACAATGCATAAAATACCCCAAAATACATCTAAAATACCCAACACTCGGATAAACGTACATACGGCCCGTACGCACGCGTATCCGAGCATCCCGACTCACTCCCGAGCCCACCGGGCAACCGCACGCACGGCCACCCGCCCCGGGCGCACAGCCGAGCCTCGGCCCGCGCGCCAAGGCGCACTGTCGCATGCCTGCCCGCGCGCCCCGACGCATCGCCGCACGCACGCGCACGCTCGCGCGCGCCCGCGCGCACCGCGCGTCCAGCCCAGCGCGCACTGCACGCACTCCCCAGCACGCGCACGCATTGGTCCCCAGCACCGCGCGCACTGGTCCCCAGCACCGCGCCCAGGCGCATGCCCAGGCGCCCTGCCCAGCACCCAGGCACAGTGCCCAGGCGCCCTGCCCAGCACCCAGGCACAGTGCCCAGGCGCCCTGCCCGCGCGCGCGCGCGCCCGCGCGCACTCCCGCGCACACCCCCGCTCGCGCCAGCACCCGCGCGCACCCGCGCAACCACTCCGCTCGCACTCGCGCACCCGCGCGCGACTGCGCGCCCGACTGCGCCCGCCAGTGCCCAGCGCCACCCGCGCGCACGCCCGCGCGCACGCGCGCGCGCCCCTGCCAGCTGCTGCGCCTGTGCTGCTGCCTGCTGCTGCCAGCCCGAGCTCCCCTACCACCCACCTCCGGCCACCAATGGCCTCCGACCACCACCCCACAGCCCTCCGACGGCCACCCACCGCCTCCGACCACCACCCAACCTCATTTCCCACCTCCTAGCATACATCTATGCATGAAAAAGAGAGGAAAGAGGCTTACCAAGGGGAGGAGGGGAAGTCCGGACGCTCTCCGCGCGCCGAAACCTTTCCCCAAGGGCTTCCACCGCCCGGATCTCGCTCGGCCTCCGAAACAGCCCCGATCAGAGGAGAAAGAGAGGAGGTCGGAGTGGCTATACTTGTCGGAAAAGGGATTTGAAAACACCGGAGTGTAGATCGGGACCCGATCTACACTTCTCGTGCTTTAAGTTTCTTGGTTTGAAGGGTCTAAGGGGCTCAAACGGAAGAAAAACGGAGAAGGGGAGAGAGAGGGCTCGGGGAGGAAGACGATGAACAGTAACTCGGGATTTTAGATCTCACATATATATAGCGTGCGACTTAAAAACCCGGATACGCCCCGGAACTGTGAAATTTTTGGAAACGATGCCGGAATTCGATGAAATTTTCGTGAGAGGTCTAAAATGGCACCAGGACACCAAATATGCAGTTAGATTTTCAATCGGAGTCCTCTAACTCAGGACGATAGCTAACAGTCCAAAAATAAGCGGTTCCGATCGAAAACCGAAAAAAAACGAAAACTGCCAGAACGCTCCAACGGTTACCAGCAGGCTAAAAAGTGACACATATATAACAATTTTATTTTTTTAATGACCCAATCTATGTAAATTCTTGGAACTACCACTGGTTTTAGTGAGTGAAGGGAGCTAATGAGATGCATAAGACTATAAAAAGAACAATTGTAACAATACTCATTTTTAATTGGATACTTAGCTAACTCTTAGGATTATTGCAGCAGTGATCCTTAATAACCAACTCTTAGGCGATCTATAGAGTCTTTTTCCTGTTACTACTTGATGACATTGTTTTGAAAAAGTTACCTTTTTTCATAGACCACAGATGCTAACTTTGTTGACCGATACGGTGAATTAGGTTGTTTTAATAAATCTCCTTACTCCGCTAAACAGTAATCATATCTTTTTTCTTTGTACTCTGACTGAAAACTATTCCAAATAGTTCTATGAGTTAAATTTTCATTAACAGATTAGGATTATTCTACGAATACTTTGTCTAACTAACTCTTATTAAACAAATGATTTCTGTTTTACTTCTTCATGTAAAAAATCATTTTTTGTATATAAAAATGTGCTTACCTATGTCTTCCTGAATCTTGTATTTTATTCCCCTCACCCCTACCCGAAAACCCACAAAAGAAAATAGAAAAAAAAAAGTGACTGTTTTTTATATGGTTATGGCTTTCTGTTTTGATTGAGACCAACACACCCACACACACAAAAAAGAGAAAACGTTTTTATGTTACTCATCTTTTTTTCTTGTATTAAGATGTTTTCATTTTTTTTCCTTCTCTGCAGTACTGTTTCCTTTTCTTTTTATCAGTTGGAAACGCCCCTTCAATTATGCATTTATTTAAATATCATTTTTCACAATTTTTAGAAAAAAGCTATTGTGTGTGAAGCATAAAAAAATATAATCTAGTAACATTGATAAAAATATAATAAAATAATTTAATACCTTTCTCGAAGTTGATCTCCCTGTTCAATTGGTGGATTGATTTCTATTGTTGTACATGTCAAAGAATTGAGTCCAGATTGACCTGCAATTGGAATTGGATGTAGTTTATAAAACATGTTTTATTAATTTCAAGTAGGTCTTGTTAGTGTAATTACCTTCAAAGTTAGAACCTTTTGTCTTTGATATTGCTATAATTGGTTTATCCATGATTAATTCCTCTAAAATTTTTCCTTCATGCTCAGCCAAGTCACCCCATAATGTGAACCGAATAGGATCAGACCTGTTGGCATAGATGGATAGAAAAATGTTAGTAAAATATATAAGTCAGCTATATCATAATATCATGAGATAGCTGAAATAAATTTCAATTGAATATACTCTATATCTCTAATTGTAATTTGTCGAACGGTTGTTTGTGGGCGGCCATTTTCTTTTCTCACTTTGCGTGCAGTTTGAACCTTCAGCACAAAAGCTATAGTATCTGCATTGTATATTTAGTAAGTTATCAATATTGTGCATGTATTATACTTATTAATTACAACAACCATGAATTTCCAAATTAATAAGTTTAATCGTACATACCAATTGGTGGCTCTTTCACATCTTGACGTTGAATTGCCTCATTCAGTGGCACGAAATGAAATGCTGAATCTCGTATAACTACATCAGTTTGTGATTCTGTTATGCTTGTGTGGAGATTTAGAGATAACTCTATGTTTTCGTTCACATTGACATATCTGGGGTTTACAGGTTTGATCATTCCATTTGAAATAAAATAACTCTTGTTTCTCTCAAGCAACCGGTCAAATTTTCTTATTACATCGTTGAACATTACTGCCTGAACTCGTGTGCCCTGATGATTCACGTTAGGGAGTGTTAAAAATTGAAATATACGGTATGATATAGACAAGCATGTAAACATGACTAACCTCATCGTCGATTAAAATCACTTTCCAAACTTCCCCATTGCCCTTGCTGTTATCGTAAATCTCTAAAAGCCCTCGTCGTATTACTCTCGCTTTAATAGTCCATGTCCTCTGGAATAATTGTAGTTCTCTTAATGGCGTATGATGCATTATCTGACTTTCCTCAACAGACATCTTCTGTATCAGCTTCTTGTCTAATGTATAAATAATGGTTAGTTTGGTTTGGTATTATATAAATATAGATAAAGCTCACCGAATTCAAACATGATACGAGAATAAAAGAGTAGCGTAGCAAATCACAGTCGGCCATATTTCAGTCACACCACATGCAAATAGCTTCTTGTTTTCATCCAATACAATAAGAAAATAATAAACCAGTCATAAACAAGAAAACTCAATACAAAATGCTTTGAAACAGATGGATGACAAAACAATTGATGATAAATATAGATCACATATTTTCATCCTAGAGGAAAGATTAAACGATGATAAAAGTACAATTCCACGGTATGATGAGAATTTAAAAAATTTTACGTTCTCTTGCCTAAATTCTAGTCATAACAAGTTTCTAGGATTACAAACGCAATATAGATTCATGTGGATGGAGTTGAATATCTTTTAGATTCGAGTATAATAGTTCAACAATTGAATATATGTTGCCATTTAAAATGATAAAAACCAATAAATCCAATACATATATCAAGTTCATAGCAAATGATTAGCAGCCTAAAAAAAATTTAGAAGTCTCTATTTCAGTATATCGTTCCATTTTATTGGACATTTAAACATAGTGATATATCACATTTTAACAATATAGTTCCTAAACGTTCCAAGAAGAAGGTAGTTGAGAATTCTAGTTTTCAATTTATAAAGACTTATGATGTAATTTCATTAATTAATATCATGTACAAATCCTACAAATATATATCATAATATTCAAGAGATACTGCAGAAGGAAAGATAAAGATATAGATGGTACATCATAAAGCTACTGGGATGCACAATGCACTTGCATTTGATAAAAGAATCGACCTTCAGAAAAATTCCATATATTTAAAGAGTTCTGAAAGATTTATAAGAGGGCAATGACATCATCCACAGGTGTAAGATACATACATTGTATTATACGTGAGTGTTATAAACTATTACTCTTGGTATTTTCAACATAAACAATATGCCCCACACGACACCAAAAATTAATAAAGCCTTTTAAAAAAGAGGCTACTATAAAGAAGGCAAAAACAAAGAAAAAAATAACTTGCCAAAAAAAACATGTTAAGCGCATAGGAAGTAAATATGTGATTTTTTTATTGGCAATGGTAGTACACATAATAAGCTTTGCACTAAAAAAATTATAGACGAAACTATTCTCGCTCGTTTGAGTTTTATCGACACAAATGTATCATAGATGTAGGTTTATATTATATTACTGAGTATTTAGTATAAAACTTGGGTTTTTTTTAATATACGTAGATATTATAAATATTTTGATTACCTATTCCATTGGACCACCTCCTTGTAAACAACATTTCTGGTATATCTTCTTTCTCCATTTTTTGACTGGTCAGCTTTGACAAGCACTTTTGTTGTTGTCATGGACACTCCTCTAGATAAAGCAACGTATAATTGCCCATGAGAGAAAAAATGTTCAGGTAGATATATACCAACATGAGGGATTGTTTGACCCTGTGCCTTATTTATGGTCATAGCAAAACAAAGACGAATTGGAAATTGTTTTCTTTTGAACTTGAATGGATACCCTCATTTTCTGCTGGTGAAAGTGGAATTCTTGGAAGGAATACTTGTTTTCTTGCATGTTGTCTGATTGTGATTTCTACATGGATGACATTATCGGCATGACCCCGACATATCAATCTTGTACCATTACATAAACCATTCGATGGGTCTAAATTTCTTAGAAGCATGATTGGACAATTTTGTTTGAGCACCAATTTATGAGGGGGGAGCCCATTAGGCATTAGGGAGTTCAGAAATTCTTGCTGGTAGTAATTATGAGTATCATCAACCACCTCATCGTAACTGTAGTACGTCTTGCTCGCACCTGGAAATATAGCGATGAGCTTCTCGTTCATATAGTCTACATGTTCATTTGTAGTCGTTAGAATCGCACGTTCTATCATGAATTGCGCAGAATTTGAATTTTCAACCAAAGTTGGGAAAATGATGTTTATTAATTTATTTTCAGATTCCTCATCATTCTCATTTCTGATAACCATTTCATTTGGAAGTAGGACCATGTCATTATACATTATTTCCTCAGTTCCATTTCCTGCTTGAAGAAGGTATTCGCTAAAATATGGGTCAGTCCTTGCCCTCATGTTCATCGTCAATCTGACCTTTTCCATTTCATCCCAGAGATACGAGCACACCAGACTTGCATTTATAGTATCTATTCTTGTACCACGACGAACCACTGGTAACACCTGCCGAAAATCTCCACCGAAAACAACGATTTTTCCTCCGGAAGGCTTTGGATTGTCCATAATATCTTTTAAGCTTCTGTCCAAAGATTCAATAGCATAACGCTTTGCCATCGGTGCCTCGTCCCAGATAATAAGTTTGGCTTTCTGAATGAGTTGTGCTGTTCCACTCTGTTTGGATATATTACATGAACTTCTATCTGTGGTCAAGATCGGTATTTTGAACCGAGAATGCGCAGTTCTTCCACCGGGCATTATTGCTGCTGCGATGCCTGAGGTTGCTGTTGCAAGAGCTAACATTCCCTTCTTTCTAATGTCTGCTAGAATGGCACGATAAAGAAATGCTTTTCCGGTCCCTCCCGCCGGCCCATCGATGAAAAAAATTCCAGACTCTCCATGTATGATTCGATCCATTATGACTGTATATGCTATTTTTTGTTCTGCATTCAATTTGGATGCTGCTAAATAATTATCTTCTGATGGAGTTTCTATTCCCATTTCTTCCATAGTTTCACTTGGCAAGCTTCGCGCTGAAGCAATATTTTCGGAAGGCATTGCAGGCAAATCAAAGTCCGTGATTTTTTTTGCCCATGCTTTCCAAATATAAGCCAATGGTTTCTAATGTGGATGAGATGCATAAATCATTTGATTGACCATGTATTTTGTGAAAGTCCTCAGACATGTATTCAAAGTATTCATCCCATAGTTTCCGTACATCAGATGGCACACAGTAAACCAAAATTACTGTAAATAGTCTACGGAGTGCATGTGGCATCTGGTATACGACCGCTTCATTTAGACACTCCCATAGGCTATCGTCTGATTCTAGGAGTCCTCTCTTTTGGGCGGACTCCTTGAATGAGGAGCATATAACACCATCAACTGTCAGTAAATCAGTAAAGGAAGATGGACCTTTGACATGATTTAATAACAATCTCAAATAATATCTATCTCCTTCCATGGGATTTGCTCCATTGACACGGCCAATCACCTCTCCTCTCTTCCTTTTAGTCCAACACTTCAATTTTTTATTCCATACATAATGCTCAGGGAATTCTGTATACAACAAGCATTGCGCTTCACTGTCTCTCGAACATGTTTTGAAGAATTCAGTGAGCATTGTTCTATCTATGTTGTCTCCCTGGATCACATTTTGAAGATTTTGCTCTCGTGGTAATACACTGACTGCCTATTCGGAAGATGAAGCTGTAAATTTATTACGGCGGGATATATCTCATTCAAGTGAGACTCAAAAATTCTCCAGATTGCCTCTTGTGCTGACACCCATCTTGCATCCTAAAACTGTTTAATCTCATCAACTGTGCTCTCCCCCTCCCCAGGTGCAATATAAACAGCAATTTTGTCATGTCCTTTGTAAATGTATTTGTACAAATATTTTACTGCTTTCAAACCTGAACAAATCTCAACATTAATATGAGAATCATACCTGCTTAGCAAATAAGGATTATAAGGAACTACCCATCGATTATCCAACACCTTATTTCGGACACGTACTTGCTGTCCATCATCTCTTCTTCTGTAAATTGGATATGCATCTCCTCCTTGCATTGTTTTAAAACAAAAGGATCTAGGATAACGACTCTTGCATTTCCCACCAACCATGCAGGTGTTGTTCTTATTTAACTCACCACAAGGTCCATGCATCATGTGTTTCAAAACCATTTCATGCAGCTTCGGATATTTTATTTGATTTGGGATTTCTGCGCTTATAAATTTGTCATAGTAATCTAGAGTATTTATCTTATTTCCAGGCTTCAATATGACTAACATGTGCGCATGAGGCAAGCCCCTTTTTTGAAATTAAATGACATGAACATGCGCCGCAACTTTACCGAAAACTTCTTTTTTGAATAGTTGATCCTTGAGGTCCTGTAGCCTTCCTTGAAACACCCTAGATGTTAAATCCGGTCTATCTTGTGCAAGTTGCCCTTCTCTTAGATTTTCTTTCACCTCTTTCCAATCAGGATTACATGTTATAGTGATGAACAAGTCTGGCTTCCCAAACCGTTGGACTAATGCCATCGCATCGAGGTATCTTCGACGCATGTCTCGTGGCCCACCAACAAAAGATGAAGGAAGAACTATCCTTCTTCCAATCTGGCTTGCTCTAGTTTCACCAGCCATCACGCTGTCAACTATTCCTTGATACAACTCAGCTCTGATTTTTGTTTGTTGTCCACGGTAGTAATCCAACCTCGTGGTCTCAAGTTTGATGTACATATCAACAACATATTGTTGGAACAATCTACCAGCCAATAGAATAATAGATTGTCTGCTTTCACGAATTTGTAGCTTATATGAATAGTACTGTCGACATGATACATTTCTGAAGGTATGAAGCGAGAATTCTGCAACGGATATTTATATATTAGTTATAATGTTTAGAATAATTATTTTTATAAGATGAGCTATATAAAAAGTAGATAATGATTCATTTTTATGAAGCACTATTACCGTGGCATTCCCAATCTAATATGTCTTCAACCGTCGTTGTGTTAGACGTATGTGAAGAGTTTTGTCCTTGGGACTCCATATTAGCTTCTGCATCATGCAAGTAACCCTTTTTTTTTATTTTTTGATGCCAACCGACCTCTCTTTTAGGGAATAATATAGGATACTGTAAAGGATCATAGCATCCAAAATAATGTTTTACCCTATGCCTTCGGCCAGATTTTGCATGGACAACTATATCCCTTTCAGATGGTACATTTGGATTTGTACCTTCAATCCATATTGCAGCAACTTGGTCTGCTGAAGGTAAATTATAAACTCTTTGATCGAGCCTCACATCCTTGGTGATACCAATTATGAAATTCTCCAATGAAGGGAAATCCTTTAAACAACGTAAAATTTGAACATACGGATTTTCCTCTAGAATTTTCATCAATTTCATGACAACATTCTCATTCAAGTCAGTGTCGCGCATGATTTGCATTCTATTACGAACTTCATTATTCGTGTCATAAAAATATAATTGGAAGTAAGACGGCTTGTTTCCTTCAGGGATCAATGATGGGAGATCATGATATGTTTGTCCTTGTGCACGAAAAGCGGAGACTCCCCTTCTTGATGTTGCAAGCTCTTTATCTAGATATACTCCAAAAGATGTGAAAGCGAAGATACTATTATATGCTCTAATATTTCTTCTGAAGTGAACAGCTTCCGTTAGATCGGATGTAAACAATTCTTGCAGCTCTACTGGTACATCCGTTTCGGCTAATTTAATTTCACCATTATAGCAACATAACGCTGGTGGTTCATAGTGAAATTTCTTTGCACCACAATGGACGCAGTAGGTGTTCATCTGTAGTTGGTGCAAAGTTGAACATACTGGTTCATGGACTTGGTGACCTACGAAAGGATGCTATGTATTAGATTTTAAAAGTTTGGATATTACACTAAGATAGCCCAAAGTATGACTTTGGACCCTACATGAAGATATATGTTCATGTATATGTCTTGATAAACAGACAAATAAAAATTTGGCTAACCTTGATAAACATATGAATTCATCTGCGCGCTAAGCAGAGGATTTGGGTTTAGTCTCCTTCTTCTACCACGTTGTATACCATGTAATCGTTGTTCTCTTGAT
Organism: Acorus gramineus; assembly: GCA_030737835.1. NCBI lineage: Eukaryota > Viridiplantae > Streptophyta > Magnoliopsida > Acorales > Acoraceae > Acorus > Acorus gramineus. The sequence goes on along the minus strand of CM060857.1, from coordinate 11,177,117 downwards.
GCCGCATTGTCCATTGCTTTCTTTCTTTCTTGTCTAAATTGAATTCTCAGTATTCAACCTTTTTTTCTTAATTAGTCATTCCAGCATACTTATCCATATAGCTCCAGTAATCTTGTCCCTAGCAAATGTCTTCAAAGATGTTCATGTCATATCTATTTAAGGATAATAAAATTAATTTTATAATCATTGGTACACATATTTTTTTCTTATATAATATCATATATTTTAAAAGAAGAAAATTCATATTCTTATGCAAGAATTTAAATGTCCTACAATCAACTTAAATTTTATAATGATCTGATAAGTAAAAAATCATCATGCAACATTTAAAATATCACAGTGTTCCATCATCCAAAAAATAAAAATAAGAATAACATGAGTCGCGAAAAGAAAAAATAATACAATTGTTAGGTGAGAAACCTAGTGTATATATAATATCATTCTTGTAAGAAGAAAACAGAAGACAATGGACATAATAATATATTTTTTAGCTAATGTATGAAGAATAAGAAAATCAAATCAATTGCATATGTAATTAAAGCATTATTTAAAAAAAAAAAGGTTTGATAATGCATCTCTTTGACATAACTAACATCATTAAATTTTTAAGAGATAATTAAATACCTCAATGTTGACTGAACAATTTTGACCTTGCAGATATGCTCTCCTTTTACAAATATTTGGTGATGATGATGAACGACACAATACAGAGTTACTGAAATAATCCATGAGATAAACAATTAATACTTGTGTCATAAAAACATGAGTTTTAATTGTTTGAACACAGAACCAAAAATAAACGATAATTAATAATAATCTAACCTAATAATATTTTATTATTTTCATTTATCCAAATATAAAAATTAAACTTTCATAGATTAAATATCATTTCATTCTATTCAATCCCATAACAATCCATTCACACCATTTTAATCTTAGTCATATGACCATTTTACCCCTACCAATTTATTTAATCTCATGACAATCCATTCACATCAATTTAATCTCATTCATCATGTATTCCAATACATACATTTCATCAAATCAAATCTTTTATATATATCATAAAATTATATTAATAAATTACTTAAATCATATGTATTTGAAATTTTTAAATGTCAGGCATCTATAAGCAGGTTATATATATAAAAAAATTTCGGGCGATATTACACCCAGATCCATTTCCATCCCAATACGAGACGTATATGCGTCGATTGAAATTTAACAACGAATATGCTTACGTCAACAAGGTATATTTTTGAAAGAATTTTTATAGTTTTTTATAAATGCATATACACAGACACACATAGACATACATTTGTGTGTGTGTGTGTGTAGAGTCTATTAAAGGTTTGATACATGTTGATTTATGATAGATTCGATTTTCTTCAAGGCTCAAATATATGACATTCAAATTTAATTATCAGTTTATAGATATATTAATATTTAAAGTTGGTATACAGTTTATAAGTCTTTCTCTATGAGGAAGCAAAATTATTATGGATCCTATCCATTACATTGGATTGCATGTAACAAAATCCTTCCAATACTTGAATAAAGGGAAGTACCTGGAATTAATTTAATTTATTTTAAAAAAAAAATTATATTCAGGGATGTTGAAAACTTACTTATTTTGGTTGAAAGATGGTCTTGAAATAGAATATGATGTTGCAGAGAAAGATGCCGATGATAATACACTATAATAAGAACATAAGAAGGTTAAGTTATTAATAATTGAAGGTATAATAAACATCATAAGATAATTAAAATTTCTTATTCCATTCTTTTTAAAATGTGAAAATCAGAAATAACGAAATTCATATCCTCATGTAAGAAAATAAATGTGTCATTCTGCGAAACTTTCAATTAGCCACACATGACATATATTCTTCTTTCTTTTTTCTTAAACCATCTTAGGTCTTGCTCTCTAACACAAAATGTCTTACACATTTCCAGATATTTTGTTGCTTATCCGTACATTTATTATTCCCTCTTAATTAGGAAAATATTCTTTGTCTTCATGTAGCATGTTAAAGAGGATTTGGCCTACTATATATATATATATATATATATATATATATATATATAGTCTATTAAAAGTAGGAAAACACATTTATTTATGATAGATTCAATCTACTTGAAGGCTCAAATAAATAAGTTATTTTTTTTTTCCTTTTGAGGATTGTTGTCCTCCTCTAATCTGACATGAAAAATGGAATAAGATAGAGCATTGATACCTCATTAGAAAATTTTTCTAACGAAAACTGTCAGATAATTAACTTTACTATGCAGATATCTTGGCAATAACAAATTATTATAAAACTAAATTACGTTTATCATTATTAATAAACTAATGCAACCTTTTTTTCTATATTGTAGTAGGAATATATATGTTGCATGACACCTACATGTACAATAAATAAATCATTTAAATACGACATTAAACATAAACACTTTCTCTTTGAGGAAACAAAGTTAATATTAGGGCTCCTTTCCATTACGTTGGATGTTATGTAACAAAATCCTTCCAATACATTAAATAAGGCTAGTATATGGAATGAATTTAATATAATTTTGTTTCTTTATATCATATTCAGGGATGTTGGTAACTTACTTGTTTTGATTGAAGAGTAGTATGGAAGTAGAATATGATGTAGCCAGATAAGAAGCCAATGATAATATATTAAAATAATTTTATATAAATTATATGTATAAGAATATTTTTATATGTACCCATTTTAATTACAATAAAATATTTTTGGATCTGAAAATAAACCTGGATCATATTATTATCATGATAAGAGGATGCTTATAAAATCGAAGGACTAATACATGAACGGAGTTTTACATTGTCCGAAACATTATCATTATTCTCAGATCCTTTTGTAAAATCAATGATATCCAAGAAGTGACACTCTATAAGAAATAAATAATCTCTATCTATTTTGACAAGGAAAATATACGTGTAAAATGATATTCAAAAGAAGATAAGAAATAAATCCTATTCATAATTTAAATAGACTAAAATCCATTCCTATTCTAATTTTAACATTTACATATTGGATTTTGAAAAATGATAACTCTAATATTGTCCTATTCTAATTTTAACCCTTACATATTGGATTATTAAAATATGATAAATATAATATCATGTAATTAAAATAAATTATATTCAAGATATTTTAATGATGCATATAGATGTTCATACATTAGAATAAATAAATTTGTATAAATATATGTATATGATTATTTTATATATGCAAACTTTAATAAGATTATTTTTTTACTCTTACAATTAAGAAGGGATATCAGAAAATAAGAAATATTGATAACACAGATGAATTCAATATAAAAAGATAAAAGTTAAATAGATGGCATAAAAGAACAAATTTTAAAAAAGAGGATCCAATGGAAATAAAACAGCATAGTAATCTTAATTGCAACATAAAATGGATTAGATGAACTAAATTAAGCATCATATATACCAAAGAATAACCGACCTTCCTAAGATCAGAAAAAAATTTGAGAGAGGAAAAAAGAGAGAGGTGATAACTAAAGATAACAAAAAATTTAATTAAATTGGGTAAAAAGGTAATTAAATTTGGATATCATAATATTCTGATGATTAGATTAGATAGAATAGAAAATTAGTACTTTATTATGATGATGAAAATATTGTAGTGTTCTCATAATTATGAAAATATTTATATACACGAACGGAGTACTACATTGTCCAAAAAATTATCATTATACTCGTATCCTATTGTAAAATCAATGATATCCAAGGTACAACACTCTATAAGAAAAAAACTAATCTCTCTCTATTTTGACATAATATTTTGATGATCAGATCAGATAGAAAAGAAATTAGTACCTTATTATGATGACGAAAATATTATAATGAAATCATATTGCAAAAGATATAAAAATAAATACCAGAACAACTGTTGTGCTACTTCCAATCAAAATAGAGAATCGAAGATGAATCTGTTAAAGAAAAACAAATTAATTACTTGTTATTTTTTTCTTTTAACAGCAGAAACACCGAAGCAGGATAATATTTTTAAAGAAGAGGAACCAAAGGAAAAAAAAATATTAAGCTTAATTGCAACATAAAATGGATTAGATGAACCAAATTAAGCATCATTTATACCAAAGAATAATCAACCTTCCTTAAGTCTGAAGAAATTTTGAGAGAGAGAAATGATGATGAAGGAATTATTCATGTTGGTTTGTTTGAAGGAATTATTTTTCATTGGTGTTTGTGATTCTAGATGTAGTGACAGAGTTTATCGAGGGTATGGTAGAAATATATCCAGGTTTGCAATACCTGGATGGGTTTCCTGGGGTAAAATATGAATGTATGAAATTTAAATAGACACCATCACATCCTAAAATCCCTATTATCTAGGAAATTATTTTTTGGGTGATTTTTAGATATGAATAACTTCAAAGTTGCTATGTACAATGCAAATGGAAAAATAAAATAAATGAAGTTGTACAAATTCTTAAATGGGATCAACCATATGCTTCACTTCAAATCACAGATTGGATCTCAACCAAAAAAGATCAAATGTTTTATCAATAACCCATCATCCGAACATTTACTCGAGGAGGTAAGCGACGTGCTATATTTGGTATAATAGGCAAGGTAAACAAATAGTACAAACAAGTAAATCAAAGGCTATATCTAGTCATGGTAGCAAACCCTTTTGTTTTAATTTTTCTTTGTCAAAAAAGTTCAGACCATCAAAAGATGTGGAAACCATATTGCATATTTGTCCAAATTAATTGCACAGGACCACTTCAAACCAGAAAACCTACTCTAGGTTTTTTAATTTGGAGGGCAATGAGTCAACTGAGAAGTTGATATTGATGGTGTGAATATAACACCGACAATTTAGATTAGCTTAAAATATTAAGTACTTGATTAATAATCATCCAAACTAAATAAATACATACATTTTGAATGAACTAAATGCATAATTTGATGAATAAAAGTATGGAAAATATATAGCCAGTCAGAATACTTTCCAAAACATTTGTAAAAGCTCAGACTACTTTGTTATCATAATATGCATCCACAAATATATGTAATCAATATATTCAGTTTGGTGATCAGATATCTCTCTTAGCTAGCTACCCATTATATTAGTCGAATAAACTTCTATTTTCTAAATTCTTCATGCATTTAATACCTTCATAATCAGGGTATCCATTTTAGTTTAGATGGTTTGTCACATGTATTTTTATGATTTAAAATAGTCTTTGATTGTCATCACCTTCATCACACCAACACAAAAGTTTTTGCATGTTATCATAGTAGTTATCATAGTAAAAAAAAAAGGCTGATATATTTTGATTTTTTTGAAATATGGTACAAATTAAATTTTATTAATATTTCCCATGTCTATGAACTTGATATAATTCATGTATCACCTTTTGATCATATATATATTTTTTTAATATACATATGTTAATTTCTTCTTTTCAAAGGCATCGATTCGAAGTTTATCAGTGTAAGCCCTATTTCAATTTAAAATTGTTATCATTAGATAAAAAAAAAATGGTACTCTATTATGATGATGAAAATATCATAATGAAATTATATTACAAAAGATATATAAATAAATACCTGATCCACTGTTGCGCTACTTCCAATCAGAATAGAGAATCGAAGATCAATTCGTTAAAGGCAAAACAAATTTCTTATTTGAGAAATCTTTTCTTCTAACAGTAGATACATGCCAATTTTTTTAAAAAGAGGAACCAAATGAAAAAATAACATATTTAGTTTATTTGCAACATAAAAACTTCAAAATAACCATCATTTCTACAAAAGATCAACTCACCTTCCTAAGGTTAAAAAAAATTTTTAGAGAGAGAAGGAAAAAGAGAGATGATAGATCTATTTATCCAAAGGAATGGGGATGACAATGAATGAGGATGACAATGAATGGGTATTCAATGTTGCATAAATAAATTTAAGGGTTTGTGGAATATCATAAGCCATTGTCTCTAGAAGAAGATGAGGGGATTGAATGGAGAGGGGATGAATGATGAGGAGATTGAATGGAGGGTGGATGAATGAGAGTGACCGTTTCATAGTTGGAGGTTGAAGGGTGTATTGAATTTTCATAATATAATTTGGAAATCTAAAATGAAGAGATTACATTAATATTTGATACCTTTTTTAATGTATCATCATGTCTTTGCATATGAAATGGGAATTTTTTTTTTTGGGAATAATATTTTGAATATATTTTCATTTTATAAGGATCCACTTATCATAACTATATTATGATATTCAAATATGATTATAATAAAATAATAAACATATTAATATAATTTTAGTCGGCATATTAATGTAATTTAATCATAATTGATGTAAAGGAATTTTTCCATGGATAAGTCGGCATATGAATGTAATTTTATCATAGATGATGTAAATTATTAATATTATTTTACTATATTTTTTATTTAAGAGAACTTATCTGACCTATAAATGAAGTTTAATTTTTTTTAACACAGAAAAAAAAATGATAACCAATAACAATCTAACTTAACAATATTTTATTTTATTTTTTTCATTTATCCAAATCACAAAATAGAGTTTGATAGATTAAATATCATTTCATCATATATACGTACAAATATATCATGCATACCTTATATTTAGTTTGTTGTACGACTGCATTATATTTTGTTATAATACCTTAAATATCCTCAAGAAATGTAAAATAATTACATATGGATGCATTATGTGATATATGGCATATATTTTGTTTCTCTTCTGGATTATTGTGAGGCATCAATTAGCATGTCATATATATAACTCGTTTGTTTTTCACAAAGTTTTACATATATATTTTCTTTTTCTGTGGCAGCCCATGAACTTTGACTTTGTAATATTAATTTCTTTCACCAATAACTAATCTACGAAAGATCTTCTTTAATAGGTATCATTTAACCAGCTGTGAGTGAGGTAATTCAAGGAGAGTTAAACTTTCATCTAGTTAAACAGTGTCAGATTAAATATATATATATATATATATACATTCTATTAAAAGTAAGAAAACATGTTCATTTATGATAGATTCGATATTTATTTGAACGCTTAAATAAATCAGTCATTCTTTTTTAAAACCGTGCGTCCGTGCTCATTCTATGATTATTATGACTTTAAGGAATAGATAAGATGACCTATATTTTTTTTTATAATATTTTTTCTCTCTTGAGGATTGTTTCCTCCTATAATTTGACATGAAAAATAGAATAAGATAGATCATTGAAACCCCGTTAGACAATTTTCATACTTAAAACTGTTAGATCATAAACTTGACCATCCAGATCTCTATGCAAAAACAAATTATTATAATACTAAACTACATTATCATTATCAGTAAATTTATGCAACTTTAGTTTTCTACATTGTAGTAGGAATATACATGTTGCATGACACCTACATGTACATTAAATAAATAAATCATTTAAATACAGCAATAAACATAAACACTTTCTATTTGAAGAAGCAAAGTTAATTATTAGAGCTCTATCCATTAGGTTGGATGTTACGTAACACAATGCTTCCAATACTTGAATAAAAGGCAGTATATGGAATGAATTTAATTTTTTTTTATATATATACCATATTCAGGGATGTTGGTAACTTACTTGTTTTGGTTGAAAGGTGGTCTGGAAGTAGAATATGATGTAGCCGGATAAGAAGCCTAGGATAACACACCACAATAAGAACATAAGAAGTGAAAGTATAATAAATATCATAAGAAAATCAAAATATCTTATTCATTATTATTTTTAAAATGTTTACAACCCGTTAAGTACAAGACATCCCAATACGAATAATTTTTTTAAAAAAAATTGAAATTTAACACAGATTTAAAAATGAAAGCAAACTTGTTAAATTATTAGTGTTCAATGCAACTGTATAGCTTCGCATGAATAAATTGAAATACTATTGTTATATTAAATATTTCATGCTATGCCTTAATGTTATTATCCTTATCGGTAGATTTGTTATCTTAAGAATTTTTTTATATATATAAATAGGAAGCTGATTTTTTTTTTTTTTTTGGTATTGGAAGGTGCTTTAGATAGTGTGATGAAGAATGAGATTTAGTTTGATGGAATTATTGAAGTATGGTTTACCCCGATTTGTAAACTCAGATACATCTAAATATTTTATTTGATAGGAGGAACATTACACATTTGAAGAAGATAATAATATGTAGGCCACTTAATGTTTTTATTTAATTTAGTAATAGATCCTGACTAACTAACGTGGAGGACACTTTCCTTAGAGATGTATTATTTTTTTAAAAAAAGACATGATTAAAAAACATCGGAGTAAACTACAGTTTTTCATTTTGAATAGTGCACGATAAAAAAAATGATAATACATTAAAATTAATTTCTATAGATCATATGTATAAGAATATTTTTATATGTACCAACATTAATTAGGATAATATATTTTTGGACCTGAAAATAAACCCGGATTATTATGACTTTAAGGATTAGATAAGATGATCCATATTTTTTTTTTATAATATTTTTTTTCTCTTGAGGATTGTTTCCTCCTATAATTTGACATGAAAAATAGAATAAGATAGATCATTGAAACCCCGTTAGACAATTTTCATACTTAAAACTGTTAGATCATTAACTTGACCATCCAGATCTCTATGCAAAAACAAATTATTATAATACTAAACTACATTTATCATTATCAGTAAATTTATGCAACTTTAGTTTTCTACATTGTAGTAGGAATATACATGTTGCATGACACCTACATGTACATTAAATAAATAAATCATTTAAATACAGCAATAAACATAAACACTTTCTATTTGAAGAAGCAAAGTTAATTATTAGGGCTCTATCCATTAGGTTGGATGTTATGTAACACAATGCTTCCAATACTTGAATAAAAGGCAGTATATGAAATGAATTTCATTTTTCTTTTATATATATATCATATTCAGGGATGTTGGTAACTTACTTGTTTTGGTTGAAAGGTGGTCTGGAAGTAGAATATGATGTAGCCGGATAAGAAGCCTAGGATAACACACCACAATAAGAACATAAGAAGTGAAAGTATAATAAATATCATAAGAAAATCAAAATATCTTATTCATTATTATTTTTAAAATGTTTACAACCCGTTAAGTACAAGACATCCCAATATGAATAATTTTTTTTTAAAAAAAAATTGAAATTTAACACAGATTTAAAAATGAAAGCAAACTTGTTAAATTATTAGTGCTCAATGCAACTGTATAGCTTCGCATGAATAAATTGAAATACTATTGTTATATTAAATATTTCATGCTAATTTGTAATAACTGAGATCCTAGATATAACTTTCTATAAGAAAAATACAATCTCTCTCTTTTGATAAGGAAAACATGTTGGAGGGAAGTATAGCCTTTCAATGCTTTCAAAACATGAATGAAATTCTGACCACAATAGTTGGAACAGTACACATTTTCCCTGCAATGACACTAATGCTATTGCTGATCACATATGGGTTCCCTCTAAAAAGTATGAATGGAATCTTAATGACACATAATGAGTCTTGATGTACGACCTAATGAAATGTCCATATTGGATGGGCATTGGTGAGCTAACTATAATCTAAATCTTAGAACATTCAAGATAGTGATCAAAATCTCACAGGTGCCATGGGCAGCTTAGACTTTAGTGGTCAAAATTGATGATCACTTGCATGAACTCATATGTTTAATTTGTGTGTACATATGTTGACAAGCTAGGAAGAGATCATACACAACAAAGTGGTTCAGCTAGATAGTGAACAGTAAATCATATAACATCAGATTCTAGGTTTTTTTTTTTTTTAACTATCTAAGTCATGTTAAACATACAAGATTTGTCAACATATATGATCATCCATCACCAATCGTTCATTAGTGTTTAAAGCTCCTGTGAGTTTCAATCAGGGTAGGATCTTAATTAGATAGCATTAGATATTTCATCAGTCTGCAACATGGAACGGACTTCACATGTACAACACTTGAGAATTGTCAAAACAATATCTCATGATCCCATCTCTGTGACATATCCATTTCATGCATGCCCACATGTCCCCTATATAGGTTTCCAGGTACCTCCAAATCCAAGGTAACAGAGGTATGATGAGCTCCAGCTAAAGATTAGCACTTGTAGCATTCACTTGATGGAAATGTAGGCCAATTAAATATTTTAATATATTTGGAGACTTCAAATTTAGAGTTCTTATAATCTCCTTTTATCTCCTCCTTTTGATGTTTTGTTCATTCGTAGAAAAAGCTATGAATCAAGGAAAAGTAGAGCAACCACATCAGTCTATAATAACAGCTCCTTAATTATATTCTCCTACAACCAAATTAAGTCAACATATTAATAAATAAAATAAAATGAAGGGTCACAATCAGAAGACATAAAGAAAAACAAAAGCAGAGTTGTTTTTTCTTTGACAGTTTTTTTTTCCTGCTGCAGCATATAATAATTAATGCTGTTCTGGGCAGCTGAAGGTGACACACATTTCAAAAGAAGCTAAGAAATAAATCCTATTCATATTTTAAATAGACTGAAATCCAATCCTATTCTAATTTTAACCCTTATATATTGGATATTAAAAAATGATAACTGTAATATTGTCCTATTATAAATTTAACACTTACATATTGGATTCTTAAAATATGATAAATGTAATATCATGGTAATATAATTAAAATAAATTATATTCAAGATATTTTAATGCTGCATAAAGATGTTCATACATTAAAATAAATTTATATAAATACATGCATATGATTATTTTATATATATATGCCAACTTTAATGAGATTATTTTTTCAATCTTATAATGAAGCAGGGATATCATAATATTATCATGATAAGGGAGGGTTATAAAATCAAATCCAAGGAATATAAATATTTAACATAAAAGTATTTTTGAATTATGCAAATGAAAATAAGAAATATTGATAATATGGATGAAATCATTATAAGAGTTTTAAAAATTTAAATAGATATCATCACATCACTTACACATATCCTAAAATCCCTAAAATCTACATAATTAATTATTTGGTGATTTCTAGATATGAATAACATGAAAGTTTCTATGTACCATGCAAAAGGGAAAACAAATGAAGATGTAAATTCATATTGAAAATTAACTAAATTTTAAATAGATATCATTGTATTTCTATACAGATCCTAAAATATATAGAATTCAATCATAATAAAAAAAATTTAAAAATCAAATTTTCTATATACCATGCAAACGAAAAAAAAATAACTGAAGATGAATAAATTCATATTGAAAATTACCTAAACTTTAAATAGATATCATCGTATCTTTTATATAGATCCTAAAATCTATAGAATTCAATCATAATAAAGTCAAAAGAATTTTTTTTTTTAAGATTACGAGATAAAAAATTGTGAAGACAGCAAAACATCCTGTATCATGAAGAGCTAAAATTGAGGAAAAAAAATTTTGATAGGAAAATTCATTTATCAAAAGATCCAAAGATCTATGTCTCATCATCACATGAACCCCAAATCTGCAACAAAAAAAAGGGCCTATATGAAAAAACAACTAATCCCATCCCTAGAATCAATCATTTATATATTTAAGATCGTGATATAGGCCACCTGAAGATGTGTTAAGCTCAAACAAAAGCTCAAACATATTGTTTACTGTTGAAAATAATAAAAGGAATGACATTATAGAAAAGAAAACAAAATAAAGGGGAATGAACAGGTTATTGTCCCCAACTTTTTCATAAGTGTACTTGATCATTCATTCATACCAAATTTAACAGAACCCATCTCGGAAATGAAACCATTCACTCATTCATGCAAATTGACAAATACGAAAATTGGGATTTTAAAATGAACAAATGACAAAATTTTATATTCTAAATAAATGACAAAAAAAAAATTAAACAACTGAGTAATCAATCAAACAAACTAAAAAACATACCCGTATCAGAAAAAAAGATGAACACTACCTCCACATTCCAAAATTTTGAGAGAGAGAAGAAAAAAGAGAGAGATGATAGATCCATTTATCCAAATGAATGGGGATGACAATGAATGGGTATTCAATGTTGCATAAATAAATTTGAGAGTTTGTGGAAGATGAGGGGATTGAATGGAGAGGGGATGAATGATGAGGAGATTGAATGATAGATCCATTTTTTCCGCTCCTGTTTTTTGAAACGTCTGTGTGCATTTCTTTTGTGGTGTTTATAATAGATGTGTGCGAAAGTATTAAAATACAACTTGTTTTTGGAACATTCTTGATGTTTAATATCTTGTGTCAATTTTATTTCTGCTGTTTGATTTATGAGTTCGTTTGGTAAAAGCCAATTCAACCAACAGTGATGATGCACTTGCATTGTAGTACATTCACATTATCATAACAATGATATTCAAATATGATTATAATAAAATAATAAACATATTAATACAATTTTAGTCGGCATATTAATGTAATTTAATCATAATTGATGTAAAGAAATTTTTTCATGAGTAAAAATTTTATTAATGTAATTTTATTAATCATTTTTAAAAAATTTATTAATGTAATTATAAAAAAATTTGTTGGGTAGATCTTATTGACTATTGATTATTTGGGGCATTAATAGAGTAGAGAAATCCAAGTAAATAGTAAATGCCAAGGTTTGAGGGAATAAATTGAATAAATTCAATTGAAGAGCATTACATGATCAATACATCCATATCAATATATGTAACCTACAAGTAACCTCCGCTATACATGAAATTTATAGTGGATTAATATATTAATTACATCTATTTATATATTAATTACAAATTTTGAATGCAAACATGAATAATTTTTTGGGATTGTTCTTTTTTTTACCATTTCAAATTTAAGCAATACATTTGAATTTAATGCCAATATAATCAACGAATATCGTCTCCTTAGTCTTCAGATTTTCTTCAAATCTTGTCATTTAATAATATTGTCATTCAAATCTTGTCTTTAATAAAATTGCTGTTAATTATATTGTCTTTAATAATTTGGATAGTATTCAGAATAAAATCAAATTAACATTCAAATTAAAGATAAAATTTAAATAGATTTCATATTTTTATTGATAAACTGATATGCAAATTATATGAAAACTTTAAATGGATTTCATTATATCTTTTATATATATCCTAATTTAAACAAATATGAAAGTAATGGGAACATTAAATATTAATTAAAAAATTTATATAATAGTATAATATCCGAATTTAATTATAAGTTAATAAATATATTAATATAATTTCAGTTAATATATATGAAAAATCTAAATACATATAATTTATGTAAATTATTAAAATGATTTTATTATATACATATATATATATGTGTGTGTGTGTGTGTAAAAGATATGATAAAATATATTGGAATAAATTATGACATGATTAAAATGATGTGAATGGATTTTCATGGAATTAAATAGAAACGTAGGGGCAAAATGGTCAAATGGTTGTTATTAAAATGGTGTGAATGGATTGTAATGGGATTGAATGGATTGACATGGGCAAAATGGTCAAATGGCAGGTTTTTGGTTTAAGAGACTTTTATATAGTAATAATAATATATAGATAATATAGATTTGTGATACAATGGAGATTACATGAACCCAATATAAAACCAATACAATTAATAGCATCAATTAAGGAGATAGAAACAAATCTTCACAAATCTCTCATCCCAATTAAGGAGCACAAACTGATAGAAACAAATCTTCACAAATCTATCACCATATCAACCCTTGAATAGAAACAAATCTCCATTACTCTCTCTTCTCCACCAACACTCCCCCTCAAGTTGGTGCGAAAAGATCGATAGAGCCCAACTTGGACAATATCTCTTGAAACATGGTAGCTGGTAGTCCCTTAGTAAAAATATCTGCTAACTGTTGGTCACTACGAACAAATGGAGTACAAATGACATTGGCTTGCACGTTTTCACGAACGAAATGGCAATCCACCTCAATATGTTTAGTCCGCTCGTGAAAGATCGGATTTGAAGCAATGTGGATTGCAGCTTGGTTATCACAAAACATCTTAGTTGCCTGAGAAGAATCAAAACCCAGTTCCTTCAATAGAGCTCGAAACCAAATAACTTCACAAGTGGTTGACGCCATTACTCGATATTCTGCTTCTGCACTTGATCGTGCAACAACATTCTGTTTCTTACTCTTCCATGTGACCAAGTTACCTCCAACAAAGGTACAATACCCAGTTGTAGATCTTCGATCAATTGGACTCCCAGCCCAATCAGCATCAGTGTATGCAATGATAGAACTATGTCCATTCTTACGCATCCATATGCCTCTTCCTGGTGAACTCTTTAAGTACTGCAAAATTCTATTAACAGCATTCATGTGAGTAACTCTTGGTGCATGCATAAATCTACTAACCAAGCTAACAGCATATGAAATATCTGGCCGAGTAATGGTTAAATAGATTAATCTACCGACTAATCTTTGATATTGACCAATATCAGAAAATAATTCACCATCATTACCAAGCTTACCACAACTATCAGTGGGAGTGTCTGATAGTTTTACTCCTGTTTTTTCAGTGTCTTGTAACAAATCCAAAACATACTTTCGTTGATTAATAAATATACCTTTTTTTGAGTAGGCAATTTCTAATCCAAGAAAATACTTTAGAATTCCTAAGTCTTTAATTTGATAAGTAATTTTCTTTTTGTTAATACCAGAAAATTTGCTTCGATCTTCTTTCTCAGCCACAAGAGCATTTGATTCAACTTTCTCGGATTGCTGTTATGAATTCATAGTCTTCTTTCGAGTTTCTTCACATTGGATAATAGCACAAACACTGGAAAAAGAGGGAAGCTTATTATCCATAAGAATATTACTCCTGATATTTTCATATTCTGGCTTCAAGCTACTGAGCAAAGAAAATTTTTTATCTTCTTCAACCCTTTTCAAAAGAGTCTTCGCATCAATAGTATGTGGGCGATACATGTTCAATTCATCCCACATCCTTTTCAGATTTCCTAGATGTTCACTGAATGTTTTTTCACCTTGTTCTGCTGCTGCAATCTCAAGCTTAAGTTGAAAAAATGCGAGCGACATTATTCTGCTATCGAATCCCACAACTCCTTTGCCGAGTTAGAAAAAGTAAATATTCCAGCAATATGAGGTTCCATTGAATTAAGAATCCATGATCTAACAAGCTGATCGCCAGATATCCAATCTTCATATCCTGCATCAATAGTAGTAGCAGGACAAGCTTTCGTCCCATTGACAAAACCAAATTTTTTCTTGCCACCAAGAGACAAGGTTACAGCCCTCGACCAAGGTACATAGTTAATCCCATTCAAGAGAACAGAGGAAAGCTTCCAACCAGGATTAGCTTCTGATTCTCCCATTGATAAATGACAGAGAGACAATCAGAACATACAGCAACAAATTTCAGTGCAAGAAGCAGATCCGTGGA
This sequence comes from Acorus gramineus, assembly GCA_030737835.1. NCBI lineage: Eukaryota > Viridiplantae > Streptophyta > Magnoliopsida > Acorales > Acoraceae > Acorus > Acorus gramineus. Next base: position 11,161,589 of record CM060857.1, on the reverse strand, counting down.
CTTTGAAGCAATAAAATAAATAGAAGGTGTTAACAAGCCACGGACGATATGAATCCAACGGCGCTGACCTTGCTCAATTCCGAGTTACGAATAGAAAAATATCGAATTCTGAATGAAGGGTGCGCAAGAAACGCAAAGAAACGACCCACCACCTTGCCGAGCTTCTCAAGAACAAATCAGATCTCAAAAACACTGCTCTGATACCAGAAAGAAACAACAAATATAGAACACAAGATGATTTACGTGGTTCGGCATGTAGCCTACGTCCACGGGAGAAGAGAGGGAGGATCGTTTTTATTCATCTGTGATACAATGGAGATTACATGAGCCCAATATAAAACCAATACAATCAATGGCATCAATTAAGGAGATAGAAACAAATCTCCACAAATCTCTCATCCCAATTAAGGAGCACAAACTGATAGAAACAAATCTCCACAAATCTGCCACCATATCAACCCTTGAATAGAAACAAATCTCCATTACTCTCTCTTCTCAACCAACAAATGTACTTAACAAGGGTGGTTTACTTTCTTGGTAGTTGTATTTTTTGTGAACTTTTTAATAATTTATATATATATTTTTTAGAAAAATGCGTATGAAACATTGTTTATTGTGAATCTATGATTACTTTTTTCGTGTTTGACACCATTATTTTCATCATTTTATTGGATAAACTATAAACATTAAATTTCTTATCTTTGAAGTCAATACTACGAAAATGTTACTGTCCCTTCCACTCACAAAGAATGGCAACCTGTGCACTCGTACTATTGTTTCTACTGTCCACTATTGCAATGGTCCATGAGCTTTGTTTATGGACCACTGTGGCCTCAATTTTATCATTGATGTAATACTTTCTGAGGTAAATTCAATTAATTATCAATTGTGAGTTCTCAAGCTCCTTTTGTAAAACAAAAAGGAAAGAAAAGAACAAAGAAAGAGACCTTACAGATTCAAGATCTATACAAGTGCACGTTAAGTGACATTATATTAGAAATAAATAAAGACTAACAGATGCTTGAATGTAATAGAATCTTCAAATGTGAATATGCATGCAATGAATTAGTTGATTGTTCTCATTCATTGCACTTGGTTGATGAGTATTGACTAATTAAGAATTTATGGATTGATTGGCTCATTCAGATCGTCAGTTATCTTTTCTAACCGTGGCCCAGTGGGTGCATATCAATGTTCACTAGGTGAAAAAAGGTTTAAGATCCCCCCCAATATTGCCTATGTCACAAGAAATATTTTATTATTATTTTTTATTACAAACTTAGACCCTAAGATTATCTCTCAATTGTATGACTTTATGTCACAAACATACATATATATATATAGGGGCGCGATGGGGTGCGACCGTGCGCACGGTGCACCCCTCGTACGCCCCTAACGTCGACCGTGCGATCGACGTTCTCGCGATCGCACGGTCGATGTTTTTTTAAAAAAAAACGAAAAAAAAAAAACGTCGTCGAAGCTGTCTCTCTCGACCCCCGTCGACGACGACCGCGACCGACTGCACGGACCGACCCCCGTCGACGACGACCACGACCCCCGTCGACGACTGCACGGACCGACCTCCGTCGCCCCCGTCGATGACGACCGTGACCCCCGTCGACGACGACCGCGACCGACTGCACGGACCGACCCCCGTCGACGACGACCGCGACCCCCGTCGACGACTGCACGGACCGACCCCCGTCGACGACGTTTTTTTTTTCTTTTTTTTTGTTTTTTTTTTTAAAAAAACGTCGACCGTGCGATCGCGAGAACGTCGATCGCACGGTCGACGTTAGGGGCGCACGAGGGGTGCACCGTGCGCACGGTCGCACCCCATCGCGCTCCTATATATATATATATATATACACACAAACATACATACATATATATATATATAAAAGATAAAAATTCGGGGTGGATGACACTCGAATAAATAATTTCAACCCCATTACAATTACTACAATATCTTTTGCTATCTTATCATGGCATAACTATGCCAATTAAAAATTAATAATTTTTTATTATTATCAATCTATTGAATTTTATTCTTTTAATAAAAGACATGGGGGCTCGAAAATGTATTTAAAGAAATTGTGATTATTTCTATTTCATAGCAAAAAAATAAAGATTACATGTAGTGGAAATGAGAGGACTAGAGTATATAATGCATGAACGAAAACATAGAAATAAAAAATGAGAACTCAATATAAATGGTTTCTCCTGGTTCCAAAAAATCAAAACACACCATTACTCCTATGCATCTAGTATTCGGCACTCCTTTTCCTTAAAATGCACCTCTGTCGCTCCCGCGAGATGTTTGCATCAATCTTTTACGCACTGTCGAGTTAACTCTCATAAATTCTCATAACATGAATAGTTCTTGAAAACTATCTCATTTCTTGTTCTCCAAATGACCCACACCATGGCCGGAATGAACGACATCGCAGTGTTTAACGACTTTGATAGTATGCCAATTCAAAATGAACAAAAAGGAAAAAAAAACAGAAAAATAAATATCATTGCATGTCTTTAATTTGCACTACTTGGTGTCACTGTTGCCATGCATTAATATCTGGGCAATACTGATAAAGGATTATGTATTGAATCTGCTTTTCTATTTGAAGATACTTCCCCCATACAACAAAATAAACAAAATCCAAGTGAAATGAATTATTTTGAGGATTTCAATCAATATGAAAAAGACCATACATAGCATTTCTATTTTCATTCAGATATTGCTTGGTGAGTTGGACAGCACCCTTACTTAACCATGGTTAAAGACTTCCTGGTCAAGGTGATACTAGCTTAGATACCCCACCAAGATCTTTTCCTCCCTTCCCTTCCACTCAAACATAATCTCCAAACTTTATTCCCAACAACATTGTAATAAAGAAAGATGTATGTGCATATATATTGATTTCCAACTACCAATTGTCATAATCTTATTCCTGAATATTACTTGTGTTGTCTCCATATTATTAAAATAGAATAATTAGGCAATAGATCATTCACTTATTCTGGTATTATTTTGAGTCTCAAAGGCCCCATGACCTGTATAGTTGTTGTATAAACCTGGAAATAATGTTCTTTACTATTAAAAATGTTAAGAATTAATTGTTATTAAAATAATATATTTTTATATATTCTCAAACAAGGGTTTAACAAGTCAACATGAGAAATTAAGTAGTATTTGTATGTGCATATTGTTTTCAAACACTGGTATATTGCCACACATTTCAGAAAATATTGATTTTTTTTTAAAATGTACAAACAATACCAAATGCAAGCCAAAGATAAAAGTGGCTCATATAATATTTAACAAAAATAATTTCTTAAATTTCAAAAAATAAAAGTGGTTTAAGTTTATGGTGAAGGAAAATACCCTGCACTAGTTTCCGAAGGTCAATCAACAGTTAAGTTGTGAAAATTCACTCAACAATCAAATTTTTGAAAAGAAAAATATTCAAAATTAATCAAATGAGAAAGGTCAATGCATGAGAAAATTATTCACCATTGATGGAGATGGTGGGGGAGGGGGGACATTTTCCTCCAAGTCCTCCACCCACCCTCTAAATTTAAAAAAAAAAAAATTGAAAATGAAATGTGCAATCTTGCTTACAGCCTTATATGCGATTCCTAAAATATTTATAATTTTAATATATATATATATATATATATATATATATATATATATATATTAACTTAATAAAATATACATTATTATAAAAAATGAAACATATACATAAATAATCCAATATATATTATTATATTTTAAAAAATAAAAATTTTAATAAAACATGCATCATACCGCTGCAGATGAGACTACAAACAGAAACGTGTAACGACATAAAAAAAAATGTCTCCCCAACAAAAACCCTACTAAACCTAATAATTCTGCCATGCAAATGGCCCACTTGAAACACATCTTATAAGAGGATAGAATTCTGCACTGCAGACATGCAAATATATATTTATTTGATTAATATACATAAACTTTGATTGAACCTAAAGTCACTAACTATCAAACCCGTGATGATAAGGAGGGTCTACCACTGCATTAGCTGATAACCCTACCTTATTTTTTAGCTCGGATCATATTTTATTGGGGAAATTAATTAGCGGTCCGGAAGATACACTTGTATTAATGATTAGTCCCTTGATTTTTTTTACTTTTTTTTTAATCCCTAAAAATAGGTGAGACATTATTTTTGGGTCTTTTAAAATACTTGCCATTTAAACTCCCCTTTAACAGTGTACAAAAATGATTTAACAGTGTACATATAAGAAACCGATTTAATTGATTGGTGAAGACATTGCCTTGATCATAGAACTGCCAGTTTTGGGGGAGACTCTCATCTTAGACTCATCTTCAATGGGATACGTTTTTTTGTTATACGATGATCCAATATATAAGTTTTTCATTACTTAAATAATGTTATTGTTCAATTTATTATTATTTTATCATGAGATATTTCAATTATTTTCATAGGCTTGATTTTACAAGCACACAAGAATCAGTAGATGGAAGCCGACAACTCATCATGTCTCTCCACAATTATTCAAGTGGGTCATGAAGCTGACAAAGAGAAGGGGGAGAAAAATGTTGCACCCTTTGGGGTATCTCCAAATGAGTTAAATTTAAATGCTATAAAATTACCCGGATAAAACTACTAAATTGTTTTTATACACTTCTATGTTAACATGTGTACACTGCTAAATCACTTGTGTAAATTGCTAAATCACACTCTCATGGTATGCATATGTACACTATTAAGTCACCTTTATACGCTGCTAAATGGGTATCTAAACGATAAGTCTAACGACAGTTATTGGTAGGGATTTAAAAATAATGTCTCAGTCACTCTAAAAACTTATCACTTAGCAGTTATTGTCAGGGATCTAAAAATAATGTCTCATCAACTATAAGGATTTAAAAAAAATAAAAACAATCCAGGGACTTATTGTCAATCCAGATGCATTGAACTCTAATTAATTTTCTCTATTTTGTTTTTATGTATATTAATTTATTTTGATTTTTGGAGTATCTTTATCTTGGAAAACGGCGGCTTCAACTGGGGTTCAATGAACCTTGATTGTTTCTGTAGATTACATCAAATTTATTTGGTCGATATTAATATTATATATATTTGGAAATTATTTGATATGTAAATATTTATATTGATTTTAAAACAAAAATATTTGTTTCATTAAAATGGGACCAATACGTGTAATAATTTAAATTTTTTTATTATTATTTAAATTCAATTACCTACAGAAAAAAAAAACATAAAATTATTTATTAAAATTTATTTCATTCAATCATTTCTATTAAGGAAAAATGATCAAAAAAACTCTTTTAAAAGTTAAAAATATTCAAATCAGTCACTTTTTAAAATTATATTTAAAAATATCTCATTTCACAATTTTGAAAACAGAAAAGACTAATATACCCTTATATAATTAGATTTTTAATAATCTCTAGCTCTTGTTAGGTTATTCCACACTAAAAATCTAATTTTCTAACAAAACAACAATCTCTCTTTAAATTGCCCAAATCAATCCCCCTTAGAGATTTTGGTATTATATTTCATACTGTGTGTTTCTTGTATATATCTTACCTAATGTTATTTGTCATTTTTCATTGTGTATAATCATAATATGTAATTTAAATCTATGTTGTGCCCAATGCAGCAAATGATATTTTAGTATTTTAATCCTTATTCATTTTTTTTTCCTTCGCTATTCACATATTTTTATGGCGTCTTTGATATATATATATATATATATATATATATATATATAAAGAATCATCAACATTTAATGAAGTTCATCATAAAAAACTGAAATTAAATTGGTACATATCTCACAAAATCCTTCTAATCACAATGAATTTAGAGCAAAAAAAAAAGTTCTACATGAGAATATTTGAAATACATTAACAAAATTAAGAGGGTGAAATATTTTAACAAAGTTTAAATGTATGGACTATATTAAATATCGAATTACACAAGGGTAGACTAGTCTTTTGTGTTTTTAAAATTGTGAAATGAGACTTTTTTGTATAATTTTTAAAAGTAGCTGATTTCGATATTTCTAATGTTTTTTAGACTTGCTTGGTCATTTTCTCTTCTATTAATTACTCTATTAATTACCTATAAATGTACTCAATAAGACATAATTTGGCAAGGTAAGTGTCTCAACAATGAAAGATTAAAAGAATATTTTTTTTGTTGTAATAATTATTTAAAATAAAATGTTAACAAATTAAAACTAAAACAAATGTATTTTTTTGTTTATTTTTTAAAAAGTGAATATGCTACTGATAAGTACAGTAAAATTTTTTATTTTTTAGCATGAATTTGTTACTGAGTAATGACATATATATGGAGGAAATGTCAAATATAACATGGGAGAAACTAGCATAATGTTACAAATCACCAAACTTGTGAGGTGTGATCTAGTCATCCCATCATTCAGAGCCACTCCATAACAAGTGATGACTAACACATATCTAAAACCATGCTAGAGCGGACATATTTAAATTGTGAAGTGGTATATGTTATATATATAAAAAATAATAATAATAACTAACTAGATTTATCCCATATTGAAATAAAATTTAAATATTGAAATAAAAGATAAATGCGTGGATAAATTAAAAGAGAAAAAATATCTCATTTGTTAGATTTATTGTTTCATCTAATAGCTGAAATAACATTTAAACCGTTTGTTGGCTACGCTCATGACTGTCTGATCTTATCACTTTTAGATATGCAATTTAATTAAATTCTAAAAAAGAAGACTTAAAATTTAATTTAATTCTAAATTTAGTTTTCAAATCTTACATAATATCTCAATTGCAATAAAGTGAAAAGATCAAACGATCACGAGTGTGTTAGACAATCAAATTGTTCAACGTGCGTTGGACCTAAATTGGACTCTAAATTGTAAAAGTAAACCGAATCACAATTTAAAGTAAATGAAGATTTAATCGGTTCAATCGACCATATTGAGTCATAATTCAAAACACTAAATCAAGATGATTTATCCTCGGAAAATGTTAGACTCAATCATTTTTATCAACCAAAACTCAGTCATTTTTACCAACCAAAACTCAGTCATGTTTTCATTTTTTTTTTAAATTGTGACTATTATCTAATGAGATATATGTTTTAATAAAAGAAAAAATGATAAAAAAAAAGGTCTCCTAAAAGTTAGAAATACATAAATCAGCCACTTTTTAAAATTTTACTTAAAAAGTCTAATTTCACAATTTTAGAAACAAAAAAAACTGACATACCCTTATGTAATTAGATCCTTAACATATTCCATACCTTTTAAAATATTTCCCTGTCTTAATTTTATTAATATATTTCACACATTCTCATATAGAACTTTTTTTTAATCTAAATTTTTTATGACTATGCGAATTTTGTGAGATATGCGTCAATATAATTTGAGTTTTTTTATGATGAACTCCATTAACTATTGATGATTCACATAATTTATTTATGATATGTACTAATGATGCCATAAAAAAATGTGAATAGCCAAAAAAAAAAAAATGTGAATACGGATTTAGAATACTAAAATATTATTTGCTGCATTGAGGTACAACACATATTTAAATTACATATTATGATTATACATAATAAAAAAATGATAAACAACATCAGGTAAGATATATAAGAAACACACAATATGATATATAATAACAAAACCTCTAAGGGAATTGATTTGGGTCATACAAAGAGATATTATTGTCTTATAGAAAAAATAGAATTTTCGTGTGGAATAACCTAACAAGGGTTAAAAATATGTTATGAATCTAATTATATCAGGATAAATTAATCTCTTGTGCTTTTAAAATTATAAAATGAGATTTTTTTTATACACAATTTAAAAAAATGATCGATTTGGATATTTCTAAATTTTAATAGATTTTTATTATTATTTTTTATTAATAAAAAATGTATATTACTCCAAATTAAATGAAATCATTCAACAGTTGTAAAAAAAAATTAGATTTCTCATAAGCCATCTACTACTGTTTTTATGGACGGTAAAAAAAAAAAAAAAAAATGGTAACAACCCCTTTTAGTTCTCAAATCACCTTACCAAATCAGCTATTATTATTTAAAATTTTTATAATAATAAATAATTAATAAAAATGTACGTGGCATATTAAATGTCGTATATCACTCGCGCGTGGAAGCAAAGCCACCGGAGACAGGGAATGTGGGTCCCATAAAAAAAGCGGGCGATGAGAGAGAACGTCATTGCGATAATCATTTAATTAATATTACATAAATAAAATATTAAATATAAACTTTTATATATATATATATATCACAATAATTAAATAAAAAGAACATAAAGGAAAGTGTGGATAAGGGAGAGGCCGTCAGTAGATTGTAATACCCAAAGCCGGCAATACAAATCCCTCTCTCTGACTCTCTCTCTCTCTCTAAAATCTGATCGCCCGTAGTTTGAAAAACCAGCCCCACCTGAACCCCCTCCGCCGTCCACGTGTCCCTCCATTCCCATGCGTTTCACCTCCTCCGATAGAGAGAGAGAGAGAGAGAGAGAAAAGTAAAAGCAGAGCTGCTGTTGTTGTTGGTGGTTGTGGTGGTGATGAAATTAGGGTTTTTGAGATTGTGAGTTTTGAAAAGCAAAAGCGTTTGATGAGATCGAGGGAGAGGGAGATGGTCTACGTTCCCATGCGGAAATCGTTCAAGGATTCACTCAAAGTCCTCGAAGCCGACATCCAGCACGCCAATACCTTGTCCTTCTCTTCCTCCTCCTTTTTTTTATTTTTTTTTATTTCACTTGTGTTCTTCGATTGACGGTGTGTGTGTTAGGGTTTGTGATTCGATTGTTGATTTTTTTTTTTGGGGGGTTTTAGTATGTTTTTGTTGGAGTGAGTGAAAAAAGAGGGATTTTGTGAAATTCCATAAAGGTTTGGTGTTACAGAGGAAGAGTCGGTTTTGCTTGTTTGGCATTCTGGATAAATTAAAGTTTTTTTTTTTTTTTTTTTTGGGGGGGGGGGGGATGTGATCAGTTTAGTTGTTTTAAAATTAGTTAAATATAGAAAGTTCAGATTTTTCATGCGAATTTAAGCTGACTTGTGATTACTATATGACTTTCTGTAGTGATTTGATGGGTTTGTTGAAGCTTTTCATGATTTGTGATTCAATCTGCTTAAGGAGTATTTCTAATAAGCTGAAAGCATTCAATTTATTTTTTGGGGTGTTTATTTTTTATTTCTCTTGTGGTTTCTCATCCACCCATTTATGTTTTTTTTTTTTTTTTTGCTTCTTTCATTATAAGTTGAGGATTTTTTTCCACTTCAAGCTGGGGTTCCTCCGTTGAATATCTATTCATGTTTGGAACATTTTTGTTGGGACGTGCAGGGCTGCAGATTATCCAAGGGAATACGATGGCGCGTGCCTTCAGATGCGAATATCGTACAGCCCGGCTGCACATCTGTTCCTTTTTCTAGTGCAATGGACTGACTGCAGCCTCGCCGGTGCACTTGGGCTGTTGAGAATCCTCATATATAAGGTTGCTTTTTCGCTAATGTGCATTTGTTTGGCATGTTCTTGCATTGTTGTCTCTGTTTGCAGGCTGTTAAGTTCACTAATCGAATGCAGGTTTATGTGGATGGCACAACGACGATGATGACCCATGAAAGGAAAGCGAGTTATAGAGAATTCTATGGTATAGAAAACTTATCATATTGAATGGATAAAAAAATGCTGTTCAGCTGGTTCTTACTCTGCACCATTTTGTTGGGCAGCTGTAATATTTCCTTCTCTTTTGCAACTCCAAAATGGGATCAGTGATATGGAAGATAAGAAGCAGAAGGCTGTGTGCATGGAGACATACCGGAGAAGAGATGACGAAGAGAGGAGGCAGTTCTTGGAGGTGGATCTTGAAAGAGAAGAAGAATGTGGGATTTGCATGGAGATGAACAGCAAGATTGTGTTGCCAAACTGCAGTCACGCAATGTGCATGAAATGCTACCGGGAATGGTACAATCTCTCCCTCCCTCCCTTGATATTTTCTTCTCCATTTTAAATCTATGAAGTCTTTTGTGTAAGCTATAGTTTTTCTGCAATAACCTTTTTCCTCTACAAATCAAACAAACACCACCTCCTCTGCCTTTGTTTGTAGATTTGTATTAATTGTAGTATTAAGTCTTCACTTTTTCATTGGTTTTGTTTTGTCTGTTTTACTCCATGGCCATGCAAAACCTTCTTAATTTTCCTTGTCTCCTTGGATTTGCAAAAATCTTCCAGTTACAGTACGTCCAGCTTCTGAGCGCAGGAAACGTTACTTTCCCTCCTATTTTCTCCCTGTCATTGTCCATGTTATTCCATGACCATGTTTCTTCTGTTTAGAACTTTTTAGATTTTTTTACACTAATTTACATATAATACTATCAGTTCAATAAGTACATGTTCCAGTAAATAAACAAGTTCTTCAGATAACAAGTTGGTTTCTTCACATGCGAATTTCATAATGCTTCCTTCCATGTTGTCAGTCCGCTAAAATGGTTGTTCCATGGGGTTTGTTTGATTAATGCTTGACTGGCATGTATATCTTCAACGAACAATTTTTTTTAAAATATTGGTGACCCCCCCTGTGCACATTTGGCATCATGGGGTTTGATCCCCTGACCTCCTTTTCAAAGACAGAGGGTGCTAATCGGATAAATGAAGCTCGCTTTGCAGATAAACAAAAAAATTGAAATAGAATTATTGATAGATAGGTGAAATTCCAAGTATTATTCTTTACTTCATCACTTTTCAAATTCTTGAGACCTTGATTTTGTCTATTGCATGTATGATGTTTGATCTGTCTAGGCCTTAGGGGACTTGGGTCATTTATGGTAGGGTGCTTGAGATCTTGTGACAGTTTGAATTGGATCATGCATAGATTGATCTCAGAATCTTAATGCAGATGCTTTGTGGTCAACTAGCTCATTCATGATGAATGTTACTGATAGGTCAGCATAAACTGCACTCATAGACCATACCATATCTCCACAGGGTAGGAAACTATAAATGTGATTTGATACCTGAGGGAAAGACCGAAGTACTTGTCAGATTTGAATGACTAATGTCAAGCTGTAAAATTGATATGATTCTGAGTTTGGTGAACATGATTTATTTATTTATTTATTTGGGTGGTGGGGGTGGTGTGCTCTAAAACTCAACAATGGATTCACTCCAAAGCATGGTTCAGAATTCAGAAGGATGAGGCATGACCCATGAGGAATTCATAAAGATGAATGGGTAAAAAACTTTGGGAAATGGTTAGTAATGATGAAGTGAAAAATGTTAAGAATGCCAAAATAGTGGTAGGAGACTACATGTGTGATGTATGCAAGTGCATTCGCAAAAGAGATAATATGGACTTGTCTATAAAAAAAAAATTTCACAGGTTAATAAAAGTTTTATTAGGGGCCAATGTACTTCTAATATTTTTTAGCCTAATTAAGTTTCAATGTCTCATATTGTAGTATTATAATTTCTTGTGGAATTGAGGTATTTTATATGTCAATCAATATATCTTTTGCATCTGTTTGTTTCTCATTTGCACGTGCTTGATACATTTGAAGTACTTCTCAAAATTATTTGGAACTCATTGTACACCATCTAGTTAATGTAACATGTTTCAAGGGCTACTTTGTGATTTTAGATTTTGAGTATCCAAGTGTTTAGGGAATCCTTCCCAAATAAACTCATATAAATATATCTTATTTTTGGTACATACACACACAGGATTAGAGAAAACTTGGTTTCTGCGTTCTCTTCTTCCTTTGTGGAAGACTACATGTGTTTCTGATTGCAGGAACTATGGAATTCTATGTTTAGGTATGCAGATTTCAAGTTTGTAGGACGCCTTGGACAAAAAAAACCTGTTGTAATGTGGATTTTTTTATGGATGTCATGAGATCGGAGGAAACTGTAGTTTTTGTGTTCTCTTTGCATTCTTGCTTTCAGTTTTTGTTATTTTTTTAAAGAAAAATTAATAATTAATTGGAGAATATTCTGCAAAGCAAGATGGAAGAGGTCAAAACAATAAAAGTTTTTCTTTTACTTTTTTTCCCCTTTGGGTTTTTTTTTCTGGGGGGGGGGGGACCCAGTAGGATGTTCACCCATTTATATAACTGTATATGCCTCTTATATAATTATATAGGCAGAGAATCTCATCATTCATCTGGAGCCTAAGCTTCTGGTAGTATTCATGGGGATGAAGAATTATGAATTAATTTAACACCCAGAGATAATGAAACACACTACTATTTTTTCAAAGTTCTTGGGAAGACATGTATACCTTGTATATATACCATCTGGTGCAGCATTGCAGTTGATATGTAGGTTGTTAAACTGTTGCAGGCATTCAAGGTCACAATCGTGCCCCTTCTGCCGTGACAGTCTCAAGAGAGTGAACTCTGGCGATCTATGGATCTACACAGACAGCAGAGACATAGTTGACATGGCTACGCTTACCAGAGAGAACCTGAGGCGACTGTTCATGTACATAGACAAGCTGCCCCTGGTTGTTCCCGACGCCATTTTTGACACCTATGATTCACACGTAAAGTGAGCCTTTGTAAGTCTAAAGCACCACCTGATTCCTTTTACATCAGCTAATATCTGAAATTAGCTTGATTGATTTTAAGTAGGAGCGATCTCCATTTCTGTTCCTACGCCTGCTAATAATCAGACAGCAGTGCAAGAATGCGAGGAATCGTGTTGTTAGGTGTCTGTAAAGTGTCTATATAATGATTGTATATGCTTGTACAGTATCAGTTGAACCAGTACGTATTATGTATCTATCTATATATGCATTGGGTGAGCTTCCAGACCAAGTTCTTTTTACTTCAATGAGTTCCAGTTGTTCAGTTTCTGCTTGGGGATGGTGAGTCGTGGAGCTTGTAAAAGCATTATATTCCACTTTGTCACATAAATAAATTCATAATTTTTTAATACATGTCACGTTGGGGTGCTGGTAAGCCAGAAAAATCTCAGATTATCATTATCTGGTTTTTGTTATCCCATTGAGACAGATAGGGAGGCTGTTATGTTAATGTTGAGCACTCAGGTTCTAACAATCATATTGAGTAGGGATTTAATGGTCCCTTGGGTCCATCCTTTCATTCTGACTTCACTGTGATGTGAGGTGGGAAAAAGTACAAATACAAGTTAATAGGTGATATTAAATTTGGGGGAACAGACAGCATCTTTTGTGAATCTTAAAAGAGTCATGAAACATGCATATTGTTTTGAGGTCATGAAACAGGGGAGATGTGTTTTTTAATAGTTCTAAATTATCTGCAGTGATGTTTTTTTTCTTTTCTCCCCCAACATTTTTGTGAATCTGAAAGTGTCCCAACTCATGTTCAAAGAAGATGATCTTGGTGTTAGAGAGCTCGCACTGCAACGGTTTGGCGTCAAAGAAGGATGAGTAGGTGTTATTATATTCTGATAACTATTTTAGGAAGTGCTAGAATAGCTCGTTGACCTGATCTTTGACAATGGAGGTAAATATCATTCTATGTTATTTAAAAGAAAAAAATCATTTCATATAACGCTCTTACACACATCCGAGGTTAATGTGTTTTTCAATTCAATTATAAATGTAATATCTATCATATCATACACACATTTCTCACACATTCTCAAACAAACAATTTGTCCAATAGTAGAGTTCACATTTAAAAAAATCAAACTCTTGTTCATTTTTTATGTACTATTTATTTTTATTTTATCCAATGTGAATCAAACATGTGATTATTTTACACTTTCAAATAAGAATAATAAAAAAAAAACATTCAAACAAAAAATCGCTTATTTTTCATAGACAAATATCCATCTCATATAGCTATAAAGAGTGAATAACGTTAAGACACACCCCAAAGGTGAATGCAATGTGATTATTTGCATGTGGAAGATATCTATTTACTAATTTTATTTCATTTGGATGCGATTTGGGCAGTAGTTGCAATTATCAGTGGGATTTTTATTTGGAGGAATCCACATGTTGGGTTGTGTATCATCTGTCAAATTTGCAATGTATTAGGAATTCAAACATGCTATGAGGTGTCCCTGTTACATTGTCTTAATTTCTCAAAGGATCTCGTTTCACTTTTTATAATAATACATATTTCAATGACTGAATGTTTTTTTTTTTTTTAAATAAAGATTATAAATAGGGTTACACAAAGGGCTGAAAATATCATTTTCCTACTCACTTCAATTGCACAAAATACAGCAAAAAAAAAAAAAAAAATTAACCAAAGGATGTAGCATAGAGTTCATAAATAGGCTTAAGGAAGTCTCTACAAATATCCAAACCGACCTGCTCTTACAACTGCAACAGTGATATTTGAAGTGAAACATAGAGATCATGTGACAAAAAAACAGACATTAACACTGAATAAACCAAGCGCAACATAATATGCATTATCTTCATCACAAAGACAATGTTGGTGTATAAAATGTAACACACAGTGAAATAACTGTACATGGAGATACACAAAGAAAGTACAACATACGTGAATACTAAAAACTTTACATGCTTTCAAGACACTCCCATTTCTTATTTGAGTATAGTATTTCCAATGTGTGTATTATCATTATCAAGATTCAAGACTCGCTCTTTTCAAACTCCATATGTGACCTTAAGTAATCTCCCCTTCCAGTGAAACAGCTATTCAGCATGTAAGAGTGCCTCATCTGAGATGAGACTTCGATGAATCCATCAGCGAGTCTGGTAAAATAGCAAATGCGAATCAATCCTGTGTTGATTTTTTTTTTTTATTACATGAATCACATAGGCGTAATCAAGCTCAAATTTCAATTACCTCGGGGACTCTTATGTTCCAAGCATCAGCCTTCATAGTTAGATGAGGTTCTGGGATGTAAGGAGGTGGCTGTTGAATGTGATTCCTCAGCAGGGGAAGCCTTGCAGGCAAGTACTCATCGTCACTATCATAGCACCTATTATCCAGACCAACAACTCGGAGAACCATCGCCAAGAGAATGGAAAGTGCCTGCACATGAGTGAATATAAGGCTTCCAACATATATGACACTGAGACACTCTTCCGCCTTGAGCCATCTATCAGACAATGGCAACAGACATGTTTCATTGGCACATAACATGTATAGGGTGAAAAATTAATGAAGATAGAGCACCTAAAGAAAGATTGAATGGATGAAAGAGGGGAAAACATAGTAGGTAATAGATATCTCTGGACAACTTAAAAAAAAATACATTACACATACATATAAACAGTAATCTGAGTGGTAAGATATCATACGCTGCAAGTTTAGCAAAGAAGTTGCATTTTATTTTCATGACACTTGTAAATATTGGTATGGGATAAAAACCGGTATATTTCAATAAAAGTCTCTGACCATGATTTCTGAATTCTGACTAACCAGATCTTTTGAACTCAGATACTACTATGAGTGCTTCATGCAGTAGAAACTGATATTGGACAATGCATCTGGTGGAAATTTTTCTCAGGCAATAATGGTTTTGACTTTTGATTTATATTATGAACACCTTTTTGCAGTTTATGGTGTTACAAAGTTAAATATTAAAGATATAAATAGTGTGCAAAATTAGGCTACATGTCAGAAGGCACAGTTCAATGTAAGTCAAGATGACGAGCATACCTGCGCAACCACAATCAGCAAACCTATCCATTTGCAGATTTCAAAGTTTGATTTAATAAAGTCCTTGAGTTCATCAAATTTACCAGTTGGATCCTTGGGAAAGTCCTGTGGAAGAATAAAGGAAAGTGAAATATATATTTTGTGGTCCAATACAGGCTAGTTGCTTGCATGGAGCATTAGAGAAAGACATACCTCCTCCCAGTGGCTATTCAGGAATACATCTGCAGTGATGGCAGACTCCAGCAGGACAAGTAAGAGGACAAAACCCATGTACTATGCCCATTTAAGGTTGACAATAACTGACCACGAATTCCAATAGCAAATATTTGCATCCAATATGTACAAAAACCTATATGGCTAATAATATAGTCTAGAACATCATATCTATTAAAAATTCTCAAAGTGAAAAGCATATAAATGTGAAAAACATAACACATTAAAAAATGCATAGAATTATTACTTTAAACTTCTGAATCCAAGATTAAATCAGTATGATGCTGTCTTGATTTTCCTTACAACTTCATGATGGTTCTCTTGGGGGAAGTACAATTCATAAGTTGCACATTACATATGATCTCCACCTTCACATTTGTTACTCTGAAAAGTTAAGCACTCTAAAAGAGTCGGTTCTAATCCAACAGCCACTAATGCATATATAATATGGTTTTCCCAGTTACATTTTAACACTTTATGCCTGATTTATAAGAAAGAATTACACAAGCTCAGGAATTGATGGTAAATGCCTCCCAGCTATTCAAAAATGTTTTCAATAGAACCATTCATCCATCCTTTTACGAAACAAAACAAATAAAAAAACACAAAACAAATAAAAGTAATTAACAATCAACAAGATCAAAGGGATAGTAATCTCAACCTTCACCAACAGTGATATTGGAAAGCTCAAATCCATCTAAAAGCCTAAATAAGGATACACAAGAGAGGCAATGGCCATTGGAAGTTTCGGCAGCAATATGGCCAGAGCAAGTTATCAAACAGAATGAGACGCCCAAACCAAGAGAAGTGTAGATAAACCTGCAAAAATTTCAAACTTTAGGTGGAAAATAACAAAGTCCATGACGCCGAATATATAGTGTACAATAGATTGTAAATTAAAGGAAGAGTGTCAAGTTTCCATACAAGACTAACACATACACCCAAAAAAGGAAATCTGCAAGAATTATCTATAAAGTATTAGAAACATCCATGTCAAAGATCTGCACTGATTATTTTTCAGGAGCAGGTATAGATGGAGATCTATATCAATTACTGAAAAAAGGTCAAGCTGTTAAAGAGTCTATTAGTTTAAAACCCAAATAACACGATGCACCAAAGGATTCACACCCACCCACATATTCATGTCCCCCATGTCTTTTCCTTTAACAACTTGTCGTTGCAAATAACTGCAACTTCAGCATCATCTAAACACCACTTTTTTTTAAGGGTCACCATAATGCCACGAAAGATACTCCAGAATTAAAATATTAACACCATAACAAGGCCCATGAAAAATTCAATACATCATTTCATCAATCTCTGTCCGCATTACTTTTCATGGCAGAGGTGTATTATATCTCCAAGAAAAAGTGAAGGAAGCATATGATCATGCTTATACAGTTATACTTGTTGCTCCAAAATTAAACGTGAAAGCAAGGCATACACGGAGAATGTGAAGAAAAAAAGAACCATTTTGGGAGACACTGATCCTTATTCCTCACTCCTACTGGAGGACCCATGTCACCCATAAACCAAAATCAGCATAAGCATTAGTATTCCCTTTGGCAAACAAACAACTGAAATTCTCTACTTTTTCTATCATGATGAAACTAAACGAGAAACAAGAACATTGATGAGATAATCTTACCAACTAATGAAACGAAAACTAACAATTACGTTCATTGGCAATTATACAGAAAAAAAAAAAAAAAAACTTATGTATTTCCACAATCAGGCAACCAAAGAGACCATTCTGTCTCACCATCAACAAAAGTACAATCAGATAAACATCACACTCTAACATGAACATCAGTAGTCTAAGCAACTATTTCTAAATTCACCCCACACGGGGTTGGCTCTTTGGCTAGAGCTCCAGATTTGCTCCACATAGAACTCAAGTTCAAAAACCCCACATGATTCTGTGCATCTGGGGTTTTTCAATTAATATCCGGGTTCCTCGTCATTAAAACAAAATATTAAAATTAAAATAAAAAAAAAATTAAAAAAATAAAATCTTAATTCATGAACAACAGGCACCAAATTGGAGCTTTTCAAATCCACAAATACAACAAATTCTTCATAAACTACCCATTCTACTTCACCAAGTAACATGAGTTAAAAAAAATAAAAACAGATCTAAAAAAACATAAAAGAAGGAACATTTGCCACAACCATAAAACAGAGTAAAGCAGTGCAAAAGCTTGAAACCATAGCCAAATTAAACAAAAAAGAGAACATTTTTTTATTCCCTACAGTGATGTATTGAAACCAAAACCCTAGACCACTCAAGATCAAATAAAGAGATAGAGAGGGGGATGGGGGTATACCAAGGAGGGGTTGAATCGGAATCGCCCCCGTGCACGCACCAAACCCTAAACATCCATAGAGAGTAGAGGATCATCGCCAATCCAGCAATCCCCGTCACCAGATTCACGAGCATCAGCAGCGACCGCAAACAAACGCTCACCAATCTCGCCATCTGAAGCTGTCTTAACAAAATCTGTGAAAACAAATCGATGCGAGAGAGAGAGAGAGAGAGAGAGATGAAGACTTTCTTTTGGAAACAAAAACTGTGAAATTTCGAATTTTGGATTTTTGTTGGAAACTTCACAAGGGGGGAAGCAATCCTGTTTTGTTTTTAATGACAGATATTTTGGTACACGTGGCAATTTATTATTGGTTTGAGCCAGGATAGTAGACTTTTTCATGCAATAACGAAGTTTGCTTATTTACATTACATTTAAAAAAGAAAAAAAAAGTCACATTCTGATTATTAATGACCTGTTTTATTACATAAAATATTTTTTTAATAAATATATTGTAAATAAAATTGAATTAGAAAAGTGCAATCGGCAAAAATAATACCCAGAAATCGAAAGGACGAATATTTGTTAAAAAAAAAGACATTGGTCAACGGGCGATTTTTTTTAACACTAGACGTAGGATATATGTTTTTATTTGACTGAGATCTTTTTCTTTTTATTAAATATTAGTTACTGAGATTTTGATTTTTTTTTATCACCTGTGTGATTAAATTTAAATAACTGAGGTTTTTTTTAATATATATTAGATTGAAAAAAGAAATTTTTCATAGAAGATTTGTTTCTCTTCATCTTGAGAGAATCATGGACTATTTTTAAAAATATATATATAGCGTTGAGAGCGAAAATTATGAAAGATTTGCTTATTCCATTAAATTTTAATAACTCAAATTTTTTTGTTTAAAATATATTTGATTAAGAGATGAGAAAATCATATAAGATTTTTAAGGATAGGGTTTTTAATTTGGTGGAGAAGTATATGGAAAGAGATGTTATTTAGCCACTAAAATTTAATTAAAAAAATTAATCAATAAAGATAAACAAATCTTCTATGATTTTCTCTCTACGGAATATATGTTAAAAGAAAAGAACTATTAATATTTAATCAAAGAAGAAAAAAATCTCAATTTAATACAAATACAGGAGGTGCTACTATATATATACAGTGCCTCAAGTGTTAAAAAAAACATATATGATTAACGTTGATCAGTATTATTTTTTATAAATATTTAGCATCCGGTGCTATTTCTGTGAATATTCGATTTTTGGGTGTTATTTTTACTAATTGCCCATTATAAAATGAATGTAACAATTTTATCTTTGTTGTTACTTGTTAGAAACCGTTATCACGGCCCAACAGGCCAATTTCATAGTCTGTGACAAATAATTTCTTGAGATAGTCAATAAGAGACTGTCACATAAACAGTGTAAAAAATTATGTTCACTTTTTTAATAGATTCTAATAAAAGTACATAGAAAATTATGTTCACTTTTTATATACTCTTAACACCTACGTGTGACACTTCTTATTGGTTGTCACATAAAATCCCTGTGTCAAACTGATCTCGGGCCAAGTGGGCTGAAAAGGTGGAGAATTTGTGAAGTGAGGCCCGAGATAGCATGTCACGCAAACAAGCGATGGAATCATGCACGTGCCAGCACCAGTCTTTTTTCTTTTTTTAATTATTATACACAATTTTTTTCCAGTCCACTGTACCCTGTTAGCATTACACTTTCTGTAAATAGACCCATACAATATATTTTAGTATATAGTTTAAATTTTATAAAAACGTATGCATAACATTTTCTCAAAAATTATATGCATAACAGTTTATGTTTTCCACCAGGCCGGTACATTAGTCATCAAGTAACAATCGAACCCGACACAGCTCGGCTCCCCGGGCCATGACCGACCCGACATGACTCAGACTCTTAAAACGGGCCGGACACATGTCGTGCTTCGTTAGCCCGTTCAATTTTACGTCTCTAGGGTTAATTTGATAAAAGGATAAATGGTGGAATAATGAATAATTATGGAGATAAATGAAAAAACACAAAAGGACTATCATTATGGATGGCTCCATTGGAAAAATGAATTTCTTACCATTACACAAGTATTAGTATTATCAATCCTTACTAAATCTCATCTTAGAATGGTAGAGATACCTCTCATTAATAAGAGGACCTAAGTTTTGAGTCTTGTCACCCGGTGATAAGGAAAGACTTAACCACGAAAAAAAAATCCTTAGTGACTCCATGAAAAACATAAAAAAAACATATGCATTCAATTTGTATGTACATCAAGAATATGTACTTCATTAGCTAAGTTTATACTTCAAAAAAAAAATAATGATAGTTTTTAATAGGACTGAATGTATTATTTTTTCTTAATATAATGGCCTTTGTAAAAGACAAAAAAAGGCCTTGGGAGAATAAGTCCATCTCCAAAGGGTTAGGGGAAGATCATCCTCAAGATGCATCACCTTGGAAATAATACCCAGAACCTCAAAATAACAATTATTGATAGATTTTGGTATGGTTATGCTGATAATAATGATGTTTACTATGACAAATTCAATTTGCATCCCCGCCATTAATTATGATTTCTGTAAATTTTGGTGTACCTTCATTTGATAATACTCTGGACAAAATTTTTTTTTCCTTCTGTCTTTTTTTTCTCTTCTTTTTCTGTATCATGCCCTGCAACTACCAAGAACATGAAATCAGAACAAACTAGCAAAATTTGAAGCATAAATAACGTATCCCCTGAACAATACACATCTCTGCCTGTATACACTGTTATTTCTGCCTCCTCAGGAAGTCTTTCATGTCCTGGTGATATTCTCCCCGAACGACAAGGCGTTTCTTGTCGGTGTCCTCCCACAACAACCCTCCCATGTCTCTCGCAAAATCACATGTTGCTTCAAATACCTCCTGGAGAACCAGGAAATAATCATTGGCTGTAGAGCTCAAAAATTAAAAAACAAGAAATACACAAACAAGAGGTGATTCAAAGACTACCTTAGAAGGAAAATCCTCATAAACATGCGCCAAAGTCATCTCCACCCTGTTACGGTCGTTTTCCCAAAGCCTTATCTGGATCAAGAAATGTTGAACTAATCAAAATATCGAACAAGGAGAGGTTTGGCGGCCAATAATTTTAATTTGGGTAAGTGAACAATACTAGTTTTTGAAATATGTCCACTTCTGAATAGGTTTCTTAAAACAAGTTTCATACCAAGTCATGGTTCCACATTCAATTCTGACCTCTCTGTGCTTAACTGATAATTTTTTTGTGGATAGATAAATTGGATTTAAAAATACATCCTTGACAACCCATTTTCCATATAACCTATTTGTGTTCAACCGATGGAGTCCAAGAATATTTTGATATTTCAAGAAACTTTATTGGACTCTTCTATATAACTAAAGCAGGCTGAGTACATAGTATGTGTGATATTCTTATAAATGTCGGAGCAAAAAAGCACCTGGTCTGTGACATTCTCAGGAACCGCTGGTATTCTCTCTGCAACACGTGGATGTGCATTCTCCTGAAGAAAGGAAATTATCTGCGATCGACAATTTAGTCAAAATCAGTGATTCAAAAAAATGTCACAGAAATCAGAGCAAATGGGTTTTCTCACAATTGAGGAACAGTCAGTCAATTCAAACTAGGATAGTCATAATCTATAACTTTCACCTTAAATGCATTGATGAAATTCATTTTGTTGAAGTAATTACAAAGTTCGAAAAATCTATTGCACCTATGATTGGTCATATCTTCAAAACGTTATGAAAGACAAGGAGATGTTGTACTTCTATCCAGGGAATCTAAAAAAAATGTGCATTAACACCTGACAACGGAAGTGAGATAAGGTTCACATGGGTATAGTTCATCAAATGCAGTTTTATTAGCTGGAACAAATCAAAAATCAAAATTTTAAAAATTCCCAGGTTGATTGACCTCAATATCTGAAGTATCAACATCATAATTTAAACGTAATCTAATTTGCTTGAGATTGATTTCTAAGACTCCCTTGAGAAGGAAAATAAAATGAATCAATAGTTAATTAGTTAGTAATGTAACACATGCCTGGTCTGAATTTATGCCATTTTCAAAAGCACTGTACAAACTTTCTTTTGTTATAGCTCCAACAATGAGATTTGGAAGTTGATACTCTATCCTGCAAAGAAAGTTGACATATGAAAAATGCTTAATCACCTAGTCAAGCAAGAAGACATCTTCAAAATCTTAAAAACCTAGCACATAAAGCATTGAACAAAATTAATTTATATGAAACTGAACCCAAGTATAAAATAAACATTAATGTTGATGAAAACACAAGCTATTCAAATTTCTCTAGTAGCTATCTTTAACAGAAATCTTAAGAATCGTGTAACCTGCCCCTTACATGCTTTCTACTTAAAAAAAAACAAAAGATGGGCCTAAAATTCTTCTATGTTATTTCTTTATCCACCAATCAAGCCATACCCCTTCGTACCTGATCTTCGCCACACTGCCCATAGACTTGACAGAGAACTTCAAATTTCTATTGATTTAAGGTTTCAACTTAAAGTTGCACATAATATATGGATAAACAGGAGATAGAATCAGAGTTGAAATGAGGAAACATCCATTTTCAAGAACTCACTATAAGTAGAATGGCAATGATAATTAGTAGAAAATTATGCTTAAAATTATTGCTGTGACTCACGTATGAAAAACCTAAAAAGTCATGATTTAGTGGTACAAGTAGTTAAAAACATAAAGTGAGAATGAGAATAAGAATGATAAAAATAAATAGGATAAACTGTAAGAGTTTGAGTGCCTGAACAAAGAAGTCTTCATCAGGATGCTATTTTCATATATTAACAACCAATAGTCTAAATCAAGAAAAAAATAATTTCTTGACGGTTATCATTAGGAATTTAAGAAAGATAGAAAGGAGACAGAAAAACAGACATGATATTCTTCGAATCTAATACAGGCTATAGACATACATTTCATCATGCCATGAAGATGTATTTTCTTTGAAACACAACAGTATGCTCAAACTTAGATCAGTCTTTCATACCTAGAGAATAGGCGTAAAATTTCACAGTGTAACTTGGATGTAGAGTAAGAATACATCCTAAAATTTGTTTCCACAACTACAAATCCCTGGAGGAAAAATTCAACGTTAAGGCACAAAATAATTTAAAACACAATGTGACTGTCGACAGTCATTAATACTTTATAAGAATCCTTTAACTTGTGGAAAGCAAAAGGTAAAACATCAATTTGTATTTATTCTACAATGCTATCATTGATACTTTACTAACGTAAACATTATAAAGTGGACCAAGTTCTATCATACAAAGAACACATATATGGACTTATCAATGCTGTCTCTGAAAAAGAGCCCAAAATAGGCCAATTTGAAAAAGTATCTAAAAAACAGTCAACCCACAAGACACTATGGAATGAGGAAAAAACATGAGACAACATTCTCCTATTTGAGCATCTGACTAAATCAGATCTCCAAGCTTCAGCTTGATAGAGTTCAAAATCAATGATTTTGATGAATAACAAATACAAAAGGGAACATAAAAGACAGCATGCACATAAATGCTGGCCATCATATAGTTTTCCTTTTATTCTACCTCCAATAAAAGATTAATTTGCTAATTCAATTCCTTGCCAAAACTCCATTGTCTTATTTGTTGGTGCACCCAGGGAGACATGTTGAGTTGTTGAGTTATTTTAACATGTATGGTCCATTAAAAATATGACTGGGGCTTGTTTAATAGATCATAAGCCAAATCAAACAGAGACGTTCCTTTTAACTGAAGATCTCCTATGATATCAAGACAAATTTCATGTATCAAGAGCTGATAATTTATGAAATTCGAAAAAACGTGGACAACTTATTTCTTCATTTTAAGGCCAACCGGCAAACAAGTACAGATTATAGATAACTTTAATTCATGAGGTATGACATGAGGAAATTATATTGAAGCACACAATTTGCAACCTGCTTGCGCGCTGAAGAATCTGACAAGCTCACTGAAAGATTGGTTGCCAATTTAGTCGGTATAAACCAACTTTCTTTTCTGCCCTGAAAAGAGAAAATTTAAC
Source organism: Acorus gramineus (assembly GCA_030737835.1). Taxonomy (NCBI): domain Eukaryota; kingdom Viridiplantae; phylum Streptophyta; class Magnoliopsida; order Acorales; family Acoraceae; genus Acorus; species Acorus gramineus. The sequence continues at coordinate 11,137,237 of CM060857.1, read as the reverse complement.
AAAACTTCACTAAATCATTGCAGAAAATTATCTCATTTACTACAAGTACGATGTATTATAACATATTCTAGGGAAGGGAATTTGCAACACCTGCTGAAGTTTGACTAATCCCAGATTGGCAAGATCCTTGATAACACTTCTCTGGATGTCAGTGAGAGTGTTCAAGTTATACGCCTGCAAAAGGAAGCAGCATTTTAAGGAAGGTTTGTCATCACCCTTGCAGATGGGTCACAAAATGACAGGGGAAATTGATCATCCTACAATACTCCATAGAAAAAAAAATTTACCAGAAAAATATAGAGTTACAGACACACAAGCCAACACTTGATCAAGGAGAAGGAGCATTATGAGTAAATTAATTTATATATTTTTCCATTAGTCAAGATAGAGATTCAAAAAATGTCTCTCATAGCCTCATGTCCAACGTACTTTTAGAATTATTAAAGAAAAAAATAAGAATAGCATGAAGAATCAAACAGTCTATAATCCTGAGAAAGGTATAAGTTATTTTGTTTAGAGAATAAACCAAAAAAGAAAAGAAAAGAAAAGTAGAGATGACTTCTTTACAGATTCTCATACACCTAGAATCAAGTCCTAGAATCTTTAGTGTGTGTGTTTTGTAAATCTTTGATTTCAAAGAGTTTCAGATTTGTGATTTCATATTTTTATTGATGAAGTCAATTAAAACACTTCAGATCAAGCAAGTTGACTTTGAAATTATTAAAGAAATTTCATTCTTTGTTTTTCGTGGCAGTTGTAACATGTCATCATGAGTTAGCACATGGTGTTTTCCACAAGGAAAGTAGATTAACATGATCTTTCTAGATATGCTCCACTACATCTTTTAGTTAGTTTGTTATATTAATCAACAAATGTAACACAGAGGCAACCTATACACCACAAGAAGGAAAAGATACAAAGGAAGAAACTTAGCCTTACTATCAAAGATGGCTTGGGAATTTCCAATAGTAGTCGTGGAGGTCAGTAAATGAGAATATTAACAAAAATGAGGGTCTAAGGTTTCTAACAGTCATAATATGAGATAAGTGAACAAGCTGCTGCATGTTATAAACAAAAGAATAACAAAGAACAATGCAATCATGCCTATGAAGAATAATATATAACAGAGACTCTCTTGTTACCTCCCCCGTGGTATGAAAACTAAGCTCCAGAAGAAAAGAAATCAAGTCCATTTGTTCTACACCGCGATCCTAAACCACAAAGAAATGTAGGAGGCATAAGATTATAAACTATGGACTGCATGGTCATTGTTCAAAAATAAATAACATGTACCGAAGTGTGTGAAAATCCTAGTTTTGACATGCATCAAATAGCTCTGTTTCCTATGCTACACCAAGTGACTTTAAATCGGGGGGAAACAGTAGAATATAAGAATATCAACAAGATCGTACCTCGGCAGTAGATATGTATTCTCTAATTATGTACCAGAGTTGTGCGTTCGTATCCATCAACTGCATATAAAATAGAAGTTAAATCAGTGCATTACAGTAGGTGATACAATACTTAGCTATCTTAAATGTATGTAGTACATACTAAAAACTGGAAGCCATTCTCCGTCAACTTTGGAGCTTCATTTTCTCTGCAGATGTAGCAAATCAGCACTTGTCACTTGCCAAATACCTCATTTAATATATAGTATCTAGTCCGCTATCATCATAACCACTACTAAAAACAAGCCAAAAAAGATGGGACCTTGCACTTAGAAGACCTCGCTGAAAAAATTTCATCATAGAAGCGCTAAAGCTTGTCAACTTCTCCACTTGGCTCGAACTTATAAGTTGCAACAAAAAGCCCTGGTTGATCAACATCCCAATATAATTGAAGAGAATCTGAAACTACTTCTTTTTCCTCATTTGTATAGTTAAACAGAGCTAAAATGCAAATGCATGTCTACATACATGTAATAAAACATATTATAGAAACAAAAAGCTGCAGTAGCAACCTCCCATTGCTCAAGTACATAGGTTTCTAGATCCTCCAAGGTTGGCAATCTCACAGTTACGTTAGAAGGCATTGGTTGCCTTGGTAAGCTTCCACTGCAATTTAAAATGTAGAATTTTAGAGGACAAAATTCCGTGGCTGGAGCATTACATGAGACAATAAATGGCCTTGAGCAAATTAATAAAGACAAAGGAAATTCGCAACACACAAATTTAAATGCGCATTAGAAATTGACATTAATGTGCTACTAATTATTCAACACATCAGTTTGTCTTGGAAGTTTAATTGATGCATTCATTTGAATAGTATAAAAAGCAATAAGAAATGTATTTGGCAATCATTAAATTGAGTGACAAATGGGAACTTGAACATACCCATATACTAAATATTTCTGAATATTTCCCTGAAACTTGGGATTCAGCTTGTAGGTCGATTCCTTTTTCCTGTCAGTACCATGGAATGTGAAAGATCACATAAACAAATGTTGCAAAAGCAATAATCAATATCAAAAGAATTATCACTGACGGTAAGAAAACATATGAACAAAGAAGGTGATAAATCTATAAAAAATCAAGCATCTGCTACAAGGTCCTTAAGTGTCACTTGGAAAAATAATAAAAAAAGGAATCTATGGGTTCATGATTTTATATATTTCGCAAAACTTTAGCATGAGTCTTTAACACTAAAAGTTCACATTGAAACTGCATGTGGTTTCAGTTTTTATAAAATCATAGACCCAAATCTTACTATCGTACTTCTACAATAATCAAACACCCACATACCCGAACACAAAACCATAAACTCCAAATCAGATCCCCCCGCCTTGAGATTTGGACAAAAAGGCAAAATGATACCTGTCAATCTCTTCTAGAAAAACTCTCAACTGCAGTAGCCTGTCGATTGCCACTCTGTGTTTGGAGATTCCATCAGCAAGAACCCACCCCTCCATAGTCTTGGCAGATATTGGTGAATCAATGAACAGCAGTTGCAAGGCATACTTCTTTGCCAAAGGTGGTAATGACCTGATAATACAAAGACAATGCATTCCAACATAAACAATGCTATGTGGGTAGTTTCAATTCCTTAAAAAATAATCACTTTTAAGGAATGACTAATCAGATTCGAATTCAATGAGCAACCCAATGCCATATTTCATCAAACTAAAGTATGTTCTTGCTGTCTTTTAATGAAATACAAACATATATATATTGCCTAACATGACAACAACCCAATTGAAACAAATTTCTCCAATTTCATTGTCTATAAAAAAAAAATGAAATCTTTGTCCCAAAAAGACCAATATGAAAAGAAAAAAAAAACTTTTATTTTTAAATCCAACAATGACATAAAACTACTGGACTGACAACCAAATCACAATACCCATAAAAACCCAGAACACGAAATCACACCAACACACGTATCTACTGAAAAATCAGAACTTGAACTCATATTCGATTCAAAACTTGAAAAGGAAGGGGTGGGTTGAGAGGAGGACCTTAAAACGGCTTCGCATATGAAGGGGTTCTCGTAAAGCTTGTCGAGCTTCGTAGCCGGCAAGGCCGCCACCATGTCCATGAAGTTCTTCGCGAGTATCCTCACCTGCGGCATCTTTTCGAATTCTTTTTTCAGAGACCTTCAGAGGACCAAAAAAAAATGGACTTCCTTTCGCTCCTCCGGCGAAAAATTTCGGCTTGGGAGGTGGAACCGTTTAAGCCTAAAGTGTTCCTGCTTCACTGGGGTAGAGATCGTCCTTGGTCGACGCTTTCCCAAAAGTGACAAACAAGATGATCAAGTATTATATACGCACCCCGGTTGATCTTTCTCTCTCTCTCTTTCTCTCTCTAATTTTTTATAAACATATAAACACATCTTGATCGGGTAGCAACGTAAAATTTAAACAGAATTTATACTGTTGGGACATAGAGACGAGGCCCGGATGGCCGGATGCAGTGTGGCTCGAGTGAGTCCCATCGATCTCATGAATCAAACTACGCAATGAATTGAACTGTACAATCAATTATTGGATATAGGTTTCATTCTTTTATTGGATACACTAAGACCTAGGTTTAGCCAGTATCTAATATGAGAGTGAGACTTATATCTAACAATTGACTGTACAATTCGATTGATAGGCTCTGGTAGTACAATTCGATATTGAAGGATTGATTAAAGCCAGTCCGGATTGGATTTGGACTCAAGTGAGAGGTCATGATAAAATTCTTTTTATTTTTTTAAATACTTTGTGTTATTAAATATGAAAAATGTTATATATCTAATGTTTTGATTTTTAGAATGGAAAATGTTAAGAAGTCTCGTGGACAGTCCCACAGATAGTCTCCACATGTTTTAATTTTTTTTTAATCGTAAACATCGTCTAATGAAGTATATGTTTTAATAAAAATTGATCACTCTATTTTAAATTGATGAATAAACTCATTTTCAATGAATGTAAAAAATTTTTTTATCAAGATATATGAAACTATATGGAGGATTACGCGTAACAACGCTCTTTTAGAATGTATATGTTTTATATTTAAGTATATATTTTTTTAAAAATGAAATATGCATCTTGATAAATGTGAATTAACTCATAGATTGCATATCTCGTTTAATGATTTATATATCTCAGTCTATACTATAATATTAGTGATATATATCTCAGTCTATACTATAATATTAGTGATATATATCTCATTCTACACTATAATATTAGTGATATATCCAATAAGTGTTTCATTCTTTCTAGACAATCTTCGCTAAGGTACTGACACATGCGGAATTCTGTAATAATAACTTTTAAGCAATCTTGTTAGTAACATAACCTGATTGCATGGTTATATTATCTAACCCCCCGTTTGAGGTGTGACATAAGGTTATTCGCCCTTGACAGCTATACTGGGATAGATTACAATCCATGCTGAATTGAAATTTTTTGTTTAGTTGTCTTTTCTGTTATTCTTATTGGTAAACGTAAAATTGATCTTTTTATTGTTTAGTTCACCTTGGATAAAATAAGAATACGTAGTAGATAAGAGATGGATAAGAATTTATGACTTTTTAAATGACAACTATACCCCTGCATAAATTATTTGTGTTTAGAAATAAGTATGAGAAATGTGTGTATGATATGATGAATGTGACAATTTTTAGAATGTGTGCAGAGAGTGTTAGGTTAGATAATTTTTTAAAATGATAGAAAAATGTATTTTTATCAATTGACATAGATAAACCTGATAAGCAATTTTACCATTTTTTTAGAATAGTTATCAAGTTTTATCATAACTTATTCAAACATAGCTATCAAGGTTTATTCTTGTCAAACAAACAGCTGTTTGAGAGCTATTTTATTGTATTCTTCCCTATCCATCGGTTATGTTCCACCCTAAACAGGAGATAAGTATCTCCGACTCCATATCGGAGTTCACCACGTGTTTTTATTTTTATTAAATGTTTACTTCATATACTTTCAAAATATATATATATATATATATATATATATATATATATATATATTAATAAAGTATGCTTATTCACTTATTCGAAAAAACAAAATAAATTCTTGTTAACAAATAATATCAAAATAAAACGATATGTCCAACCCCTCGTAAAGCCTCATTTACCGCCCACACCATTTTTCTTTTTAAAAATTTTTTACTCCCCCACTAAACAATATATATATATATATATATTGTTATATGAAATAAAATATATACTGAAATATATTAGTGTATTTTTTTATTTTTGAAAAAAAACTCCATACATTATTGTAGAACTCATACACTATGATAGTACAGGAGGCATTACGCTATCATAGTGTGTGGAATTGTAAAATGGACTACAAAACAGACTAAATATATCAATACTCAATATTAAAATATGCATCTAAACGGTATAGAGGGGCACCTACAAAGTAACTACAGTCAGAACTTTCTGAAGTATAGCATATGCTCAAAATCACACATGAATTGCAGCATCAGATAGATTGGTAAGCTGGACCATCAGATTGCCAATACTACCAGAAATGATCGATTCTTTTTCCCAGAACATTCTTCATCGTCATTTCCAGAAAGCTAATATTTTACAAACAAGATCTACCTGGCCTCACAAAAAAAATACCTGGCCTCACAAAAAAAATGGCCAGCAATGAATGCACCTGTAGAAACTCTTATGAGATTGAATCGGCTTTGCCATGTAAAAACGCGGATACCTATGCTGATGTAGAAGGTATGTCGTCAGAATCTGTGGTGTGTTCAACCGGCGTTGCAGATGGCTTGGGCACAACAGCAGGCTTTGGCTTGGGTGGTCTTTTTGGTTGAACCTGGTCGACCTTCTCTGAGAGGATGTCAAACTGCATCACCAGAATCAGTAGCAGAGAAAGGAAGACTTTCTCAAGTTTATTGATGCATTAGGAAGTTAAGATAAGGACCAAAGCAGGGGATTTCCAGAATAATTTGTTATATACTTTCCTCTCTTGCAAAACCACATCACAGCCAAGAATGCCATGTATTCTTGAATGTATGTTAATTGTTAAATCGAATCCATTTCACCCTCCCTTATTAATTGGTATTGGGTTTATGTCTTGCATTTTGGTTTCTGGATATTAAATAAGAACTGCATCAAAGGAGTTCCCCCAATGTCGAAATATATAGTCCATTGTGATTAGAGTTCTCATATCATTGATAGGCAACCCGAGGGTTTGAGGAGGAGAGTCCGGTATGTGACCCAATACACAGAGTCTGACTCTGTAATGCAGAAAAATAGTGAGAAAAAAAATATTCTCCCCTCCGTGGACGTAAATAAATTTTAGCCGAATCACATAAATCTTCTATTGTATGGTTGCATTTATTTTTCGTCGTCTCCAATTCGATTCATGACTATTTTTCAACAAATGGGTTTTACTCTGTTATTAATTTATTATCCAACAAACTCAATTGGACAGACACAGACATGATCCAGCCAGTTATTGTACAGTGATGATCATAGATGATGATGGTTCAAGGTTTCCACAAAATACATCTATAAGAAGAGGTTCTTTACCTTCCTATAATTGTTAATGATATATTTTAAAGAAATATAATGTATTACTTTCAAAAGATAAACTACAAAGTTTGAGTTTCTTATTAATATCAGGTGTTTTATTTAAAAAATGACCAGACTGGATCATATTATTGTATGCTATATGATTCCCAAATCTTTGTTGGATCAATTTTCTAAAGGTCTTCTAGGAGTATCATCACGCCCAACCAAAGCTAACGACAAAAGAACAAAACAGTTTCATCTGACGAGAATTAAATAAACCTCCAACACAGTCGAGAAAGACTTGAAAGATATCTTGCATCAATATTTTAAAATAATAAGAGTTATCATGGACTTTTAATCTAAACAGACATGCATGACTTCCAATATTCAAATCAATGAGGTGGCACAATGCCTCTTCACAGTTTTTCTCACCAGTGATAAAAGATATTAAAATGAGGCATCAGATGACGATGGCTTGTGCGTTGTTCATATCATTAATTATGGTAAAAGGAAACATAATGATGCATTAATAATTAAAATTGAGGAAAACCTAACCTTGAAACCACAGCCCGAAACACAAGCGTGGAAGCATTGCTGCATACAAAACAAACCACACAGAACAAAAACACATAAAAAAAAATGGTAATCTGAAATGCTATGTTCATTTATTGCGAAACTCAATCTGAAAGCGAATATTGCCAAAAAAAATCTTTTATTCCAGAAACAACTCAATATCCCCAAATTTGGAAAACCCTCCGCAGGTATGCTTTTATAATAGTTTACTCTTGCTTTATTTTCTGGCAGTAGGAATACAAACATATAAACATTCTTGTGATTATACATCCTGAGTGACGCTCATCGATGACAGCTAGACGCACATGTTCTATGAGCTATCAATGTTCACGCAGAAAATGCATTTGAACATAACATGCAAGCATGCCGGTTAGGTTTAGATAAGTCACAGAGCTGCTAATACATATATTATATGTGTGTTAAAGACATGGAAAAACCAAAAAACCATAAAAATACCATGTGACGTGGGAAAAGGGACAACTGCATGCATCGAATTGTGCATCCTTACAATCTCGTGTGAGTTCACACTTTGCACAGTTGTCATACATTAATTGATGGGTGCATATATTGTGCTTGACTGCAAGCATGCAAGACCAAATTAACGGGTACATATATTGCACATGCAAGTTTCATATGGTAAACATCACAATTTTTTTAAAATCATGATCTAACAAAAAAATTCTTGTAGTTAATCTGTTAATGTGTTAATATTTCAATCGGTTATTAAATATGGGATCAGAAATCACAGATGTCAGAGCCTGTAAATCATCCATATGCAAGTAGTATAGAAGACATAAAATAAGCATTATTCTTAGACCACATTAGCCATGTCCATGTAGAATATCAGCGTCTCACACAAATTGCTCATGAATGTAGATAGATGTAAAAGGGACGAACCAGAGAATAAGTATCAGCTCCTGGAGATCGGTCGATGTAAGCGCTCCACTCACGATCCTTCAAAACTGGATCCTTGTAGCAAATCTCATTGCACTCTTCCACACCTAACAATGTAAAAATAATACAAATGATAAAATAAGAGTGGGGTGTATGAACTACAGCACTTAATGCTAGATATTTTCTTCATAAAGGTCTTATATCTTAACATACTGGTTTTGTTTCTTTGGACCTTCAAACATAGTGGTATTTAGCAGCTAAAGAAAGTTTTATGCTAGTTAGAAATTGATGTAAAATGGATTTGGAAAGGAATTATTAGAGGAGATTTGATTTAAACATTCTGATTTGGTCATCAAAATAGAGCATTTATGAGAATTTTCCATTCATATTGATTTATTATTTTTGGCAAATCTCTCTATTCAGAGTCATAAAAATCACCTTTTATTAGTGAAAGATGAATTTCAGATTTTTACAATCTTATTTTGAGGATTTAATTAGTTTTTTTTTTTTTTTTTTTTTAGTAAATTTCAGTAAGCGTGTCATTAAGAAGATTTTTGCTAATTGTAGTCTACAAAAGGGAGTGCCACTAACATTTTTTTTTTAATGTAAACAAAGGCCTTCACCTTCGTATTAGATAAGAAGAAGAGTGCCCAAACGGGAAAACAAGTTCATAAAGCACAAAAGAAATAAATAGGAATCCCTGGTAGAGAAGCTCTCTACAAAAAAGAAGAATCCCTCATATAACAAAAACTACTCATGAATCACTACGAACCCCCACCAAAGCGATGAATGTCGCCCCCACACAAAAATGCCCCCAATCCTTTATGTTGCTAATCGCCGTCTCTCACACATTTTCAGCATAAGGGATTTCGCCATTAAATATAACATTGTTCCTCGTGCGCCAAATTGACCACACCACCACCGGAATAACAATTTGTGAGACCTTTGCTCTAACGCTCTTATCTCCTGAACATCGCAGTGCCTTACCGGTTGCCACTAACATTGTATAGTCAACCTTTTGAATGAATACAAATTATTCTTTTTTGTTTTCTTCCTTGTGGATTCAAGGTGTACCATGTATATTCAAAGAGTTTTTCAAGAAGAAAATGTGATCTTCTTCCAAAAAATGAAAGAAAGAACACCATGACTGAGCAATAGAGTTAGGAGCTGGCTGGCCCAAATATTCTCTTCTTGGAATTTTTGTAACTCTTTAGTGCCAAACTTATTTATTATCCATCAGCATGAACATGCATGATCTAAGTAAGCAAACTGAGATATGTATTTGCTTTTCTGAGGTTGGACCGGCAGCTAAGGTGTCACCAGATTGCTTGATGTTCGATTTAAACCAACAAAACAATAAGTTTTCCAAATTTTTTTTTTGATGGAAAATAAGTTTTCCAATTAAACCAACTAGTACAAATGGATGTTCAATTTGAACAACCAAGTGAATAAGTATCTCCTATTACCATTTAATAATGAATGCTCGAAATAAATGGACAAGTCAATTAACACAAATGAATTTAGGTTTCCTTGAGAATTTTTTACATGGACTGCCAACCCTGCAGCTAAAGGTGTTTCTTTACTAATTCACAATGTCATATAATGTTGCTATTTTTTTTCATCTAGATTCACATCAATAAGTTCTTGCTTGGTAACATTTTCAGCAATGGTGAAAGATTCTCGCTTGTTCCTATTTTCTTGCTATTAATTTCTTTCCATAGATTTCCAAGCTCCCGTGAGCCTGAGAGACCATGCCATGCCGATTGCAGTTTCAAAGGGAAAAAAAACCATATATACTATTTGAACTAATAGAGCAATGGAAAGGAAAATGAAAGATATCAGAACATGGAATTCTATTTCACTGCTCATACCATTGTTAAGAACTCAAGCACTGAAATTTTTTAAAAAATGAAATAAACATGTGTGTGGAAGAGAGCAACAACTTACATTCTTCCCAGGTCTCTCCATCACAGTCACAACCTTTCTTGCAGAAAACCCTCCCTGAAAAAACAACCCATGAAAGAATATTATAACACTCCAAGAGGGCAATCAACACCCATCAAAGATCCAATTCTCGATCAATCAAACCCTAACCAAAAACAAGACAAAACCCATCACCAAATATATTAATCAAAGAACCAAGGTCCTTCAACAAGCAATATTGACACGGAACTAAAAAGAGCGAACCCAATCACTTTCCAACAAGATATATGAGTCCACATAAAGAACAATGTAAACCCACAATGGGAATCAATTTATTCACTCATTCTACATGAAGAACGCATGAAAGATCCGTTGGAACCCCTAACATAGACAAACCTGTATCAAACAAATGAAACCAAGAAATCAAGGTCCCCTGAATTGGAGGAACAACAATGACATGGAATAAAAAAGAGTGGACCCAAATGAATCCCCACAAAAAACCCAATGAAAATCCAAACCCATATCGTTAAATATGACGAAGAACAGAGAAAGTGAAGAGTGAACACAAAATCAAACACCATGTGATCGTATTTGTTGGTTCAACAGAAGCCAATCAAAAGTGTTGAGCAGCGCTTACAGGGGATCTGCATAAGAGCCGAGTATTTGCTCGTGCATTGATTCCCGCATGGAGAAGCCCATTGTTGTGGGAGAAACTCTCCTACTTTCATTGTTTTGTTGATGCTCTGTCGGAAGAAGAGTAAAAGAGAGAGAGAGAGAGAGAGAAGGAAAACCAAAAAAAGAGAGGGAGAGCTACAGAGTCGGACAGAAGAGGGGAGGTGAGCACATAAATAAGAGCTTCACCGAAAGCCTCACTACACCACATTTTTTTTTCGTATTATAAAGCATCGCTAATAGATAGGTTAACTTAAGGGCCGAGTCGAGTCCGGCCAGACCAGCCCATTAAAACAAGGCCCGGGCCTGCGGCCTCGGGATTGAGCCTGCTTGGTCAACCGGCCCGGGTTGGGCCTGCCCTTGGCAAAAAAAGAGAGCCCGGGCTTAGGCTTTGGTCTACGGTCCAGATTTTAAACATACAATTTCTTTTGATTTTTAAATTTTACGTTGTTTATTTATGTATAATGTTAAAATAACACAAAATTTTAAATATAATGTTTAAAAATATATTTATATCTATTGAATTTTCAACAATAAAAATATTAAATAAATTAATTACTTGAAAAACTAAATAGTTATATATAATTAACTGATTGGCACCTACATAAATATCAATAATTTGTATAATTCAACTACAATTTAAATAAAAATTACATAAAATTACATGTAACTCATTTATTGGATTGTCCCCATGGACCTACGGGCCAGGTCCGCACGGGTCTGCGGGCCAGCCTGAACGGGCCTAATTCGGGCGGGCCTGAGGGCCTGACCCGTGCCCCATAATCAAGCCCAAGCACAGCCCTCACTGAAAACGGGCCAAGGCTGGGCTTTCGGGCCTCAGACCTTTTGAAGACCTCTAGGTTAGCTAACCAAGATATTAAAGTGACATGTGAGCATTTTATACTTCAACTACACCCTCATTTACTACATCCCTATTTAATTGGCCTCACCTCTCCACTCACTCAACCTCCCAAGTGTATTTTTTTTTAATTCTTTAATGATAACAATCAGGTGAGGCATACATTTGTTTAGCTAAAACAATAGCCACAGTTAGCTTAAAAAATAAAACCTAATAGGTGGGGCTCACATTTAGCTCTCTTTTAACATCTCTATTGAAACAACATTTTTACATGTTATGTAACAACTGAACATTATATGTTAGTTAACATATCCATTGAAGATGCTTTAAGGAGTCAAAACCCTTAAAGCCCAGCTCCAAAAGTCTCCATACACTCCTCCCTCACTACATTTTTCTCTAACACTCTCTATGGGTGGGGAACCAAATTCATTCCCTACATCCAAAAAAGACTATATTGTCTTCTTCCCTTCTTTCATTTTTTTGTTTCTTTATGTGGACATATTGGGTATTTTCCTACATAAAACTTTTTCTATTCATTATTAATAATTAATTTTTATCCATTATAAATAATTATTATTTATTTTTCATGTTTTTGAAAATTTTAATTTACTTTTAATTAATTTTTATTCATCATTAATAATTTTATTTAAATATTTTTTATTCTAAGTCAATATTTGATAAAATTATAATATGCTTTTATTTATTTGATATTTGAATATCTTGTGATTTATAGATGTGAAACAGGGTAAATTGGTCACTTAGAATGAAAATAAGGTAAGAATTGGGGGGGGGGGGGGCTTTTGAAGTGATAAAAGAATAATAGCTCCTTACATGTCATAGGGAACCCTTTTTTTTCCCACAATAAACAATGAGGAGACTTTTAGAGATGCTCTAATAATGATAATATAATGTGTGAAATGCATTTTTGTTATTCTGAATAAAATTAGATGATAGAGATTAATATATGGGACCCATAAAAAAACAAAAAACAAAAAGGAAACTAATTAGGGGTACTCACAATCACCCTCCTATTATTTTTAGGTCCCTGATTTGTTTTGAGTTTTACCAAGATGCTTATTTCTCAATCCCATCATTTCTAGGTCCAAACTCCAAAGTAACAATTTCCATCTGTACTAATTGTTTGATTTATGAAAATGCCCTTTCAGCCTTTTCATTTACTCAAATCATACTCTCTCCCACCTTTTGACATTCAAATCGATGTGAGGCCCTTCTTATTCCCGAACCATCCTCATTTGCTTGCAAACCCTAAATCATTTTCCCACCAAATCACATAGAGATCATTTAATTGAAACACCCTAAATCATTTATTCCCCACCAATATGTTATGTATATTGTTATATAATTTGGGTATACTATTAATTAATTTGAGTATACTATTAATCTATCTAGATACATTGTTAATGAAAAAGTTTGAAAGGGGATGTGCGGAAATCAAAGGTGGATACAGATGAAAATAATTACTTTGGACACGGAAATAATGAGATTGAGAGATAAAGACCTAGAAATAACTCGAAACAAATCAAGAACCTAAAAATAATAGGGGGTGATTGTGAGTCCCTAATTAATTTTTTCAAAAAAAGATGGAGTTTCAATTTTTAAGAAAAAAGAGAGATAAAATGGTAAGGAGAGAGAAAGAGAGAGAGAGAGAAAGAGAGGGGAAAGGGAATAGGGATAGAGGCGATGGGCCTCTCAACGGGTCGGGTCGGGGTGGACCCGGACCTGACCCGTGACAGGATCCGGCGGGTCCGGGTCCAACCCAGGACCTGGCAGGTCCAGGAAAATGTGGACCCGGACCCGTCGGACCCGGGTCGGGTCGCTCTTCTTTTTTTTTTGTACCCAACCATCCGGGTCGGGTCGGACCCGACCCGACCCGGATGGTTGGGTAAAAAAAAAAAAAGAAGAGAGAAGAGCTCATGTATTTGTTTGCCTTATCATTCTATTTGAAATTTTTTGTAATAAAACATTATTGTTAATGAGACTATGTTTGAATATAATTTTATACAATTCAAAAGAAGTAAATCAATTATTAAACAACATCCAAAACAATAATCACTAACATAAAAAACATATTAACCTAAATAATAAACATAACTAATTATACAAACATTCAAAACAATATTAACCTAAACAACATTCAAAACAATAAACACTAACATATTAACCTAAATAATAAACATAAATCACGCAACAAACTAATTAATCATACAAATTCAAAAGCTAATAAGTTAATTGTCCAAAACAAACCGACGACAATACATTACTAAGTTTATTACATATTAAACAATCAAGTTCTTGCAAGTTGCAACATCAACACAACAAAAAAAATGTTATGATTATGATTATGACTTATAGGCTTGTTATGATTATGATTTATGAACTTGTAAATACAAAAATAAGTTAAATAAGAAATAAAATTATGTATCAACTAATACTAATGGTCTTATAATATATGAGCATATTTTAATAAAACAATCGGGTCTCGGGTCCAACGGGTCGGGGCAGGGTGGACCCAGACCCAACCAGTTTGTTTGTTCGGGTTCGCCTAGTCTGGTCCAACTCGAGTCAGGTCCAAATCGGGTCAAGTATATTGTACGTGTAATCGGGTCCGAGTCAGGTCGGGTCTGGGTCTGGATCCAACCCGTTGACAGGCCTAGATAGAGGTGACCAAAGGAGATGGCAGAGACGAATAGAAGAAGTGATAGAGAGAGAGAGAGGCCTAGAGGGGGAGGATGGCGGTAGTGGGCAACAATGGGGGAGGGTTGGATGGGGATGGTGGTTTGTCGCCCCTCTCTCTCTCTCCCTCCCTCCCTCCCTCCCTCCCAGTTGTCGTTGGTCACCACCGCCTCTTCCTCCCTCTT